>KV417741.1:42265-98679 GCA_001630335.1 Athelia psychrophila
TTCAGTAGCATTGAAACTATATAACTTAGCAGTTGCTATTGCATGTGAGGGGGACTTGCGGGGAGATGTCGGTACTTTGATCAGGGGCATCGGTCAAATGACCGGGGACCCATTCAGCAGCGGCTTTAAATGCAAGACGACGTGCTGTGAATAATGAACTGAAAATACCTACTTACTCGACTGCTCTGATGCCCGTCTCTAAGGAAGTGCGCCTGGTGTATCTGGTCGTCTCCATTGCCGCGCTCTCCCTCGCCCTCCTCGCATACGAGCGCATTGTGCAACCCATCTACGGTGCAGGAGCGACTGGTCACTGGCTCACCAATGTCCTCTACGGAGTCACCACTATCATCTTCTTCGGCCCCGCCCCGTCACCTGCAACCACCCATTTTGCACTTGGGGTGCTCCTCTGCGCAGCCCCGCTCAGCGCGTACTGGATTGCCGTGCTGACGGCGCGCTATGGAGACCCCGTGTGGGGGCCTGCAGTGACCCACGCGCTGGTGATAGCGCCGATATACTATCTGGGCTCTGTTCTTCACATGATGGTCAGTCCCGCGGTTGTGTGCTGCACAGGCTGGTACTAATAGTGAGCAGGCACATCTGGTGCCCGAGGCGCAGCAGGGCTCAGAGCAGATCGTGATCACGCAGCTGTTCTACTGGGTCCCCGTGTTCGCGATCCCCTTCTACCTCGCCAACCAGCCCGAGCTCATGGCCCTGCCCTCCGAGCTCCTGGTCAGTCCCACTAGTCCCCCCCGCTTCGCTGTTCGCTGACGCATGGATACAGCTCGTGGCGCTGGGCACCGCGTCCCTGGTCACCTCGCGGGTCGTGCACACCTTCTCCTCTGTGCCCACGGAGCAGCGCGGCAGGCTCGCGTCCAACGCCGTCTTCTACCCCACCGTCACGCTCCTCTTTGCGCTGCTGGCTCCCTCCCTCGTCCCCCTCACCCAGGCGTACATTTCCTCGTTCTCCCCCTCTGCCCCTTCCCCTTTTGGCCCTGCCTTCACCCCCAGCCACCCCTCCCCTGCGTACCCGATCAACATCCTCTCCTCCGTCCAGTCCACCACGGGCCTCATCGTCGTCGGCGAGATCCACGCCCCCGCCAACAACCAACTGGCGCTACCCATCGAAGCTGTCCGGTTTCTCCGCGCATCGCACTCCCTCCTAGGCGGCGTGTGGATCGACGACAAGGTGCACACGCTCGACGACTCTCCCGCATACACGGATGGGAACGGGACGCCGCTGGGCGACTCGATATACGCGGCGTTCGTGCTGCAGGAGGCCGTACGCCTGAACGCGGCCGTCGACGCGAAGAACGCGCTGGTCATGTGAGTCCGCACATGCGCATACGCGCTCTAAAATTACGCATCTGACGACGGGGGCGCACTGCAGCGGTCTCGGCACCGGCATCTCCGCGACCGCGTTCGCGCGGCACGGGCTCGCAACGACCGTCCTCGAGGTCGACGCGGCCGTGTACACCGCCGCGCGCACGTACTTCGGCCTGCCCGACCCCGGGCCCGGGCGCGTGTTCCTCGAGGACGCGGGGCCGTGGGTCGCGCAGCGCGCGAACGACACGTACAGCGAAGTCGAAGGCCGAGAAGGCGAGAAGTTCGACGTGGTGGTGCACGACTGCTTCTCGGGCGGCGGCGTGCCCGCGCACGTGTTCACGACCGCGTTCTGGGGGGACCTCAAGCGGATCATGAATCCGGCGGGCGTGGTGGCGGTGAACTTTGCGGGGGAGCCCACTTCGAAGGCGGCGCGCGCGATCCTGCTGACGCTGACGACGGTGTTCGGGGAGTGCCGCGCGTTCCACGACTCGCTCGAGGCGCTCACGGAGCAGCAGCTTAGTGAAGACTTTATTAACATGGTATGCATATTTGCATTTACCCCCTCCTCGTTCCCGTTCCCGTGGTGTGTGCTGACCCAACTGCTGCTCCATAGGTGTACTTCTGCACCCCCGCCCCGACGCTCTCGTTCCGCGCCGCTGCCCCCTCGGACTTCCTCAACTCCTACATGCGCCAAGCAGTGCTCACGACGCTCGCCCGGCGCGAGGTGCCGCTGGCGCTGCTCATCGGAAACGCGACGGAGGCGGTGGGATGGGAGGCGGAGTGGGTCCTGACGGAGGCAAACAACCAGCTGGGGGCGTGGCAGAAGCCCGAGGCGCTGAAGCACTGGAAATGTAAGTCGCCGTCGCTGCGGTCTTGATTGGGTGTTTTGCTGACAGTCGGTTGTGTGCAGTGATGCGCACGGTGTTGCCGGATGTGTTTTGGGAGACGTACTGACCGGCCGGCATACAGTATACAGTACAAGTCAATTGGCTATAATGTTGTACACACGAAATATTACAGGTTGCTGCAGATAACCAGGACAGGACACGCCCAACATCTCAGTGACCTAGGATCAAGCGATGATGCATCCGTTGAAGATGCTCCTGTTTCTTTGTTCCTCGTTCTTCCGCTTCCAGTCGGCGACCAGCTTCTTCATCTCCTCCATCTCCTCCCGCTCCCCTTCGGCCTTCTGATTAAAAGCTAGAAGCTGCTCCTGGAGCTGCTTCATCTGCGTTTGAGACTCGTTCGCCATGTTCAACATGTCCATCATGCGCTGCTCCATACGCGCCTTATCCTCATGGTGGTCCGCCGCGAGCTTCAACGAGTCTGCCTGCACACGCTCCATCATCGCCTTCAGCTTCTGTTCTGCCTCCTCCAGCTCCTCCCGCGTCTCCTCATCGCGCGCTTGGGCCGCCGCCTCCATATCCTTCTTAATCTTCTTCAGCTCCTCCTCGTGCTTGCGCGCCTGCTCCTTGAGTTCACGGTTCAGCACAGTCCCCGCGGCCGTCTGCAAGATGCCCTTGTTCTCATCCACCAGCTCCTCCTGGATGAGCAACGCTATCGGCTGGTTGCTCATGATCTGCGCAACGAGCCGGTGCGCCCCAGCCAGTGTGCCGTCGTGCCGGAGGAGCTTCGCCTGCTTGTCGAGGGCGGCCTTGAAGAAGTCGCTGCGGAGCTCCGCCTCTCGCGCGTCGCCAACGGTGGGGATGACCTCGGACCAAAAGTTTGTCACAATTGCAACATTCTTGAGTGATTTGTCGCCGCACAGCTGGCGGAACATGCCAAAGTTGCGCACCGCGATGCCGCCCATGCGAACGTCGTTGATGCGGTGCATGTAGATTACGCCAGCGAGCTTCGCGCCATGCTCGTAGCTGGCGGAGTTATTGGGGACATGACTAGGTGCTCGCGGATATGATGAACATGTCAACTTACGTGGTGGCGAGGAATGTGGCGACCAACGTGAGGATATCGGTGTCGCTCTTCGAGGTGTCATCGAAGCCTGGCGTATCGAACAGCACCACTCTGCGGCCTTGGAAGTCGAACGGCGCTGTTGCCTCCACGTCGCTGGTGCATGACCTGAGGCCTGTGCCGACGCCCAGCTTAGACCCGCTGACCAGATTGATGAACTGGACAAGTGATGTGATCAGTACTGCGACTTATGCGTTCACGGTGACAGACTGGAACGTACTGTTGACTTCCCGCTGCCTGTGGCTCCCATGACCCTGAAATTCGCTAAATCAGCCAGACATACATATGAGTGGAACTCGGATACGCGTACGCAATGATGACGTCTATGTTGAGGGTGCTCAGTGCCTAACAATGATCCTTAGATTAAGTTCTTTTCCGGGACCTACTAATATTTTCGCGTACATTCATTTCTGACGGAGCCTTTTCTGACAGCGACTGATTTCGTGGGCCGTGCTCGAACTCGTTTGCGGATACCAAGGGGGCGGGAGAGGATGCCGTGGATTCGTTAATGTGGTGCATGGTGGTAGCTTATCGGTTGTTACCCTAGGACACGTTGTATGAACATGTTGTATCATCATCATCTATAATACAAAGCAAGGGTGATCACGGGAAGCACAAAATCACGGGACACAAACAAACATCGTGGCATCCGATCTCCGAGTCCTTTACAAGACAACTCGGCAATCTGATTGGCTGGAAGCATTTGCCTTTCTGGAAATTTCTCTCAGTGCACGGGCCGCACCTCGAGCAGCACCTTCTGTCTGGACAACCCGAACGGGAAGCTTTAAAGGGCGGGTGTGGCAGATAACGGGAAATTAGTGACAAGCAACGGGCAGCGGATGATGCACGACCTCTGACGATCCGTGAGGTGCAAAGTCACGGGTGGCACGGTTATGATAATTGCGGGACTACGAGTATCACTGCCTGTGCCATAATTACATTGTGGGTATGGGTGTGAGACTGTCTTATGTGGGTAGCAATGTTCTATCCATTCATATTAAGTACTGGACACTGGACACGGGGATATGAGGGCATGAGTCAAGCATGCTGCACGGGCACGGGTACGGGCATGGCGCGAAGCCTGTTACTTGAAGGGTTGTGGCGAGCTCTAGATTTAGATTACAATGCACTGGACACGAATATAGGAGGCCACAAAGCCACCACCCGAAGGGTGGTGGCAAGTGGCCTTTCAAAATGTTGCTTGAAATAAGTAGAGCTTTTCGCGAGTCACGATCAGACTATCAACAATCATCTCATTCCGTGGCGAAGCCACGGGTCACGGCTAGTCATATATACAAACGAAGGTGGTCTTGGCATCACGTGATACAAATCGGCGAGCGGCGAATGTGGCGTGTGGCTGATGTTCATCCTCTCTCCTTCACTGCAATTCGCTTTTCTGACATCCTTTCTGCTGCTATCAATCTTGCGGGTGTTCTACACGGGTGCACGGGCCATGTATCGGGGCCACTACAATCATCTTCAACAGTTATCTTATGCAGCACGAGTGTACGGAGCTCGAAATGGTCAGATTTGCATTTACACTGGCGGGCATTTGCTTCTGCCCGTGAGTGGTTAACTACCTTTTACCTCCCGAGTACAACTGCGCATTTTACTTCTCAGCACTCAAATGCTACTAACAATTAGATTTCTCCCGGCGCTCAACAAGAGCCAATGATCTGCAGACTTAAGCATATATAATAACCATAGCGGAGCACGGGTCGCTGCTAGTGTATTATCATAGGAGTGATGGCTAAAGGTTGCGAAATGCTGAATAATAGGCGGAGTTGAAAGAACCCCGGAATATAGGTAGTGAACCCAGACGGAAATTTTCGAAATCTTGCGTAATGTTCGGACAGCAGGTCGCTGATTCTGGTTGATTTTGTGTAGATAATGTCTGGGTGAGCACCCAAATTCGTCAAAAATTGGGCCTTTTATGTGGGCGTTATAGTGTCCAATAAATCAGCCGCGTTTACACATGTCACATTTGCCTCACTACACATGTCAAAAATCCACTGAATCACACATGTTGCTAATTTTTCTCAAAAAACACACATGCTCGAATGGCTGGAATAATTCACACATCTGGACTTTTACAAAAACACACCCGTCATCAATCCTGGCAAAACACAACCACATGCTGTTTCGCTAAGATCGCGGGGACCTGAGGGCGCTGCTGTTGGACGAGGGGACGAGCCCGCTGGACACACAGAGCGAGGGGATCATGATCGAGAACTGAGCAGGGCATGCACTTGCGGACAAGGGCGGCACATATTCGACGCTTATCCGCGCGCAGCAGGAGGCGTGGACGGCATATTTGTCTCGTGAGTGCTCAAGGACTCTATGCAGCTCACGCGCGAAGCCGTCGGTGCCACCCGCACCGTCGCCTCGCTCACTCGCGAAGACCAGTGCTTCGAGCAGTACAGCGAGTTGCTCAAGGGCCTGCTCGAGACTGCGAACCGGACCACATTCTGGAGCAACATGCTCTACTCACCTTCACAGGCGATGAGCCTCTTTGTCATCACGCTCTCGTTTCGGTACAGCTCGTGCTTTATTTCCAACTTGAACCTCGAATTCTCGATCTGTGGCTTCTTCGTCGGGCTCATGAGCAACATCTTGTCCGACGGCAGGATGCGGGCTCGGAGATCTTCAGGCTGCTTGTGTGTGGTGTGGACATATTCTTTGGTGGCTCGTCCATGTGTGTAAAAAAAAACGTGTCAAAAGCGACGTCTGTGTTGTGTAAATTTAACAGTCGAGAGGTCATGTGCGTTGAGAAGAAAAGCATGTGTAAAATTTCGTGAACGATGTGTGTTTGAAGGAAATCGAACATGTGTGTCTGAAAGGTCAAATATAAGTAAGCATGTGTGATTTCAACACAAATAGCCCCATCTTGTGTATACTCTAAAACGCGGTTTCATATGTGATTTTGCACCAATTTTCAATGCATGTGTAATTTTCTGATTTATTGGACAGTATATGTGCCATACTTTTATCCTCTTTCTTGAAGATTTGCGTCCGTTCTCCGCCGTTTGGGGCCGGCGTGGCAGAAGCCCGAGGCGCTGAAGCACTGGAAACGTACGTCGTTGTCGCTGCGGTCTTGATTGGGTGTTTTGCTAACAGTTGGTTGTGTGCAGTGATGCGCACGGTGTTGCCGGATGTGTTTTGGGAGACGTACTGACCGGCCGGCATACAGTATACAGTACAAGTCAGTTGGCTATAATGTTGTACACACAAAATATTACAGGTTGCTGCAGAAAACAAGGCCAGGACACGCCCGACATCTCAGTGAACTAGGATCAAGCGATGATGCATCCGCTGCCTCTGTTACTCAGTTCATCGTTCCTCCGCCTCAAGTCGGCTACCTGGTTATTCATCTCCTCCCGCTGGGCTTCGGCCATCTCCTTATTAGCTTTAAGCTGCTCCTGGAGCTGCTCCATCTGCGTTTGAGACGCTTTCGCCATGTCCAACATATCCGTTATGGCCTTCTCCAAACGCGCCTTATCCTCGCTGTGGCCATCTGCGAGCTTCTGCGAGTCCGCGTGCACGCGCTCCATCTCCACCTTCAACTTCTGCGCTGCCTCCTCCAGCTCCTTCCGCGTCTCCTCGTCGTGCTCCTTGGCCGCCATCTCCATATCTTCCTTGATCTGCCTTAGCTCCTCCGCGTGCTTGCGGCTCTGCTCCTCGAGCTCGCGGTTCAGCTCGGACCCCGCGGCCGTCTGCAAGATGTCCTTGTTCTCATCCACCAGTTCCTCCTGGATGCGCAGCGCTATCGGGACATTGCCTACGATCATCGCGACAATCTTGCTCGCCCCGGCAAACGTGCCGTCGTGCCGGAGGAGCTTCGCCTGCTTGGCGAGGACGGGCTTGAAGAACGCGTCGTCGCTGCTGAGCTCCGCCTCGCGCGCGGCGCCCACGGCAGGGTCGACCTCGGACCAAAAGTTCGTCACGATCGCGACGTTCTTGAGCGATTTGTCGCCGCACAGCTTGCGGAACATGCCAAAGTTGCGCACCGCGATGCCGCCCATGCGGGTGTCGATGATGCGGTGCATGTAGATCACGCCTGCGAGCTTCGCGCCGTGCTCGTAGCTGGTGGAATTGTTAGGGACGTGAATGGGTGCTCGCAGGTATGATGGGCGTGGCGACTTACGTGGCGGCAAGGAATGTGGCGACCAACTTGAGGATGTCGGTGTCGCTCTTCGTGGTGTCGTCGAAGCCTGGCGTGTCGAACAGCACCACCCTGTGGCCTTGGAAGTTGAACGGCGCCGTTGCCTCCACATCGCTGGTGCATGACCTGAGTCCTTTGCCGACGCGCAGCTTAGACCCGCTAATCAAATTGATGAACTGGACAAGGAACGTGATTAGTACTACACTTATGCAATCATAGTGACAGATCGGAGCGTACTGTTGACTTCCCGCTGCCTGTGGCTCCCATGACCCTGAGAATTCGCAAACTCAGCCAGACACAGGAGTAGAACTCGGACGCACGTACGCGATGATGACGTCTATCTTGAGGGTGCTCAGTGCCTAACAATGATCCTTAGATTAAGTTATTTTCCGAGATCTGATATCTCGCGTACATTCGACGTCTTTGGCGGGGCCTTTGCTGGCAGCGATGAGCCTGGGATCTGATTCCGTGGGGCGTGCCTGTGTTCGTTTGCGGCTACCAAGGTTACCAAGGGGGCGGTCGAGGATGTCGTAGATTCGTTCGTTTGGTGCATGGTGGTAGATGGTGGTAGCTTATCGATGGGTATCCCAGGACACGTTGTATGGACATGTATATATTATAGGCTGGCTAAAGGTTGCGAAACGCTGAATAATAGGCAGAGTTGAATTGTCATTGCCTTTTTCCATCAACGCAGATCAACACGCTTCTTCGCCACCTAGTGCTCCACCGGCCACTACATACCAGGGACGAGTAGCATATGGAGGATGTCTATCTACCGGCCACTGTACACCGCCTGGAAATGTATCCTTCTTGTCATATAATAGTATATTTATTCAAGTGTCCGCTGGGAAGTAAGCAGTGCCAAGTATTATCGGCAGACCTTTTGCAAGTTGTGCGAGATGCTGTGCAAGTCACGTGTTGAAAATTTCAAACATGCGATAGGAAATGCAAGTCGTTTAAAGTCAAGTTAATGCACGAGTTCACATGTTTGTTAGGGCCGATTGTAGTCAGCGTAGTCTTGAACAGAGTTGATAAAAGCGATAGAATTTCAGTAATCTACGGAGCTCTATCTATACAAGTTTGTAGATACTATTCGAGTCAATGTATGAGTCCAACTGTTCTGTAATACCTAACAGTTCGGCGTGAAGCTTCCGAAATGTTCGGGATCATTCCCGGAGATACTCAGAATTGCTGCGATCGAATCTTTGAGAAGACGAGGGAAGTTTTCAATATATAATCTAATCTGTACATGCTGCAGTCTGTTAACTAATATTTTACTGTAAGATGTAGTATTACAACCAGAACCAGGACAGGACGCGCGACATCTCAGTGAAGTAGGATCAAGCGATGATGCACCCTCCCCTATTCCTTTCCTCCTCGTGCCTCCGGTTCATCTCGTCCACCTCCCTCTGCCTCCTATGCATCTCATGCCGATGCGCGTCATTGACTCTCTGCTCGTGTTCCCGAAGCTCCCGCATCTGCCTCTCATGCTCTTCCGCTGCGCGCCGCGCTTCTTCCGCGGCCTCCCTCGTGAGCTGCTCCAGACGCGCCTTCTCCTCCTGGCGTTGCGCAGTGAGCCTCTGCAATTCCGCCTGTTCGCGCTCCCTCTCCTCCTGCAGCTTCCTCTCCGCCGCCGCCAGCTCCTGCCGCCTCTGCTCCTCGCGCTTCTTGGTCTCCGCCTCCATATCCTTCCTAATCTGCTCCATCTCCTCTGCGTGCTTGCGCGCCTGCTCCCGCGCCTGCTCCTCAAGCTCGCGGTTAACCTCAACCCCCGCGGCCGTGTCCGAGATGCTCTTGTGCTCGTCCACCAGCTCCTCCTGTATGAGCAGCGCCATCGGCTGGTTGTCCACGATCTGCGCGATGACGGCGTGTGCCGCGGCCAGTGTGCCGTCGTGCCGGAGGAGCTTCGCCTGCTTCTCGAGAACGGGCTTGAAGAACGTGTCGTCGCCGCGGAGCTCCGCCTCGCGCGCGTCGCCCACGGCAGGGTCGACCTCGGACCAAAAGTTCGTCACAATCGCAACATTCTTGAGCGATTTGTCGCCGCACAGCTTGCGGAACATCCCAAAGTTGCGCACCGCGATGCCACCCATGCGGATGTCGTTGATGCGGTGCATGTAGATTACGCCCGCGAGCTTCGCGCCATGCTCATAGCTGGCGGAATTGTTGGGGACGTGAATGGGTGCCCACAGGTATGATGAACATGGCGACTTACGTGGTGGCAAGGTATGTGGCGACCAGCTTGAGAATGTCGGTGTCGCTCTTCGTGGTGTCGTCGAAGCCTGGCGTGTCAAACATCACCAATCTGCGGCCTTGAAAGTCAAACGGAGCCGTTGCCTCCACATCGCTGGTGCATGACCTGAGGCCTTTGCCGACGTGCAGCGTAGACCCGCTGAGTAGATTGACGAACTGGACGAGGAACGTGATCAGTGTTGCGACATGCGATCACGGCGGCAGACCGGAACGCACTGTTGACTTCCCACTGCCCGTGGCCCCCATGACCCTGAAAATTCGCCAAATAATCAGCCAGACACATGAGTAGAACTCGGATGCACGTACGCGATGATGACGTCTGTGTTCAGTGTCTAACAATGATCGTTAGATTAATTAGGTTATATTCCGAGATTTGATATCTTTGCGTACAGTCATCTCTGACGGAGCCTTTGCTGACAGCGACGAGCTTGGGTTTTGATTTAATATTCCGTGGGCCGTGCTCGAAATCGTTTGCGGATACCAAGGGGGAGGGAGAGGATGCCGTGGATTCGTCAATGTGGTGCGTGGTGGTAGCTTATGGGTTGTTGCCCTAGGACACGTTGTATGAACATGCTGTATATATTATAGAAATGCTGAATAATAGGCGGAGTTGGGGCGGAGTTGAATTAAGTCGTTGCCTTGTCTTGCCATCAACATGCGGGCTTCTTCGCAGTGCTCCACCCGCCACTACACACTGCGGCTTCGTATAGAACGCGAGATCTGGAAGACCTGGAATGCCTGGTAAAGGCATCATAATTATAAAGATCAGTAAATAGCTATAGTAAAAGAACATGAAATATTAGCTGATTTGTGAGAGACAGTCGCACTGAATCAGACCGACTTGCTGATGTCAGCCCGACATCCAAGTTACCGAACTAGGATCAAGCGCTGATGCATCCCCCTATATTTCGTTCTTCTTCATGCCTTTGGCGACCCTACATAAGCAATGTTTAGATCATTGCGGGACACGGTCGGCGAATTCCCCCGCATTCCAACAGCTAGGACCCCGATCGATTGTCACCGGTGGCGCGAATTGTGTGCAGCGGAAAACAGACGTTTAGTGTCGTTCCCGTAGGCTCTGTAGGCCACAATGTATATATTATATCTAGGACTATCTAATACAGCGTGTGTAATATTTTGGAGGTGCGTGGGTGGCGGGAAGGCCCAGAAATCAATGATTTCTGTCGCCACCCACTAGATCACGTGCTCATTGTGGCAGCATGCTCTCTGCAGCGGAAAACATCAGTTCCCATCCATTTTCCTTCGTTTTTTCGGGGGCCAGGGCATGCTAATACACTTATATACACTCTAAATAGTGCCTGGAATTTATGGAACATG
Source organism: Athelia psychrophila (assembly GCA_001630335.1). Lineage (NCBI taxonomy): Eukaryota > Fungi > Basidiomycota > Agaricomycetes > Atheliales > Atheliaceae > Athelia > Athelia psychrophila. Next base: position 53,307 of record KV417741.1, read on the forward strand.
GGGTAGAGGCGGGTAAGCTCGTACATGAAGGTTTACACACTTTACCCAACATAAGTGATCTAGCAGCAATGCAAGCTAGCCTCGGGCTTGTTGGTGTGTCCCGCAAGGAAATGGCATACTTTTTTCTTGTGGGACATGTTCTTTTTGGCAGAGGGTAGCACCAGCAGCGTGTCCCACAGCCAAACTCGATTTCAAGGCCTTGTGGGACACACTGCCTTTTCGGGTAAGTCTCAATTTTACATACTGTTTGCCGGCATCCCCCACTAGTATGGAAAGCAAGAGTGATCTGCTCACAAAGGCTCCGAGCGGTGGCCAGGACCCCAGAAACCGCGGTCTTAATAAGATCGAGTAACAATAAATGTATCATACACTCATGATCATCCCTCTTCACGTGTTTAAAGACGTGTCAATGGATCATATTATATCAAATGATGTTCAGAAATTATTTTTGTTGCTTAACAAAACTGGTGCATAATCAATTGGCCGTTGCACTTATCCTTGATTCAGCCACCTTCAGTCGGAACTTCAGGCCTTCAGGCCTCAAAGGCCTCACAGGTCACGTTTAACTATCTTCAACTCTTCACCCTTCATTTCTTCTTCCTCCAACTACAAAGACAGGTTACATGTTCGTGTCAGATTTTCTAGGTGATAATTTTCTTTCTTCTATTTTATTTCTCTATTTTCTTATTTATCTCCTAGGTGGCCGCACTCTGCTCACCAACTCATAAATCATTACCTATCTGTCTGTCTGTTCTCATACCTCCATTGGAATCCAATCCTGATGTTGATCCAATTATAGTGATACTGGCCGCAACTTCGCCAACAGCAACCTTGGGGACACCTTTGGCAGTTTTTACGAGGAACACCATTGTAATGAATTTTGTGAATTCTATGGGTTGGGACCTCCGATGGAGCCATCTCTTGAGGTGTATACTCCAACCACCTCGCCATTGCTTCTTTCAACAACAGCTCAACAGCTGAGCGACAACATTGACGATATATACAGGGACTTGCCGAGTGAGGTACAGCAATGCTCAGGTAGCACTCACACCTGATGAAAGGCTCTGATATTGTTGATTTTTAATCCAGACTTTAGAGCAACATAATTGACATACTATTGATGCTTACCGTACTTTGAAATACCCATACATAGCATATCCCGTTACATTACACAATCATTACCACTTTATTAAACATATGTGTCTGACAAAGGAAAATAAATAGGTGGTCAACTTCCGCCTGTTGCTCGAGTCTCTCCTTCGCTGCCTCCATGAGGCAGTCATCCTCGTCATCCTTGCAGTTTATCTTTAGAAGCATCGAGCACCTCTACCTCCTCGCTCAGCTCCTCGCCACCCTTCCGATAGCCCCTCCCAAATATCCGGTGGCGACCCATTCCACGCCACACAGATACCAGCCTTTGGCAAGAGGCGGAGCACAGCTCGTCCTGAGCATGCCATCACTCAGGCTCCTTTGAGCGACTAGCGGGCCCTTGGGAATGGACGACGGCACTGGGTAAGGTCACAAAGAACCTTTAGTGGGAATGTGATATGAATTCATGATCCTTGCCCTTGTACTTGACCAAAATAACAGGCTTGCCTCCAAGGTCAACAACGCCGAAGGGGAAGTGCTTCATGTCCTTCTTGACATCGGGATGCAGCCCATTTCGACATCATGATGAGTTGATCGGCCAGCACGTGATTGTTGAAGCTGGAGGAGATGGAGGATTGTTTGGAATCAGACACAACAGAGGAAGAGGATTGTTTGGGGTGCACCTGGAATGACGGGATGCAGCCCATTTCGACTTCGTACATCTTGCGACCAATAAGACACTTAGCGTCAAAGACAGTGTTCTTGGCATTGATGTGGTACGCGTTTTTGGCAGTCACCAACAAGATGCTCGTCATCAGTGAATGAGACCCATAAGGGTGTTATCCGGTGACCCTGGTTGTTGGCGATGATCTCCACGCGACTGCCACATTGGACGCCGACACACAAGTAGGTTGTGCCCAAATCTAAGGCAGGTTAGCAGTTGTAGCACACAGGATACACATCACTACTCACCAGTGCCGATAACTGTGCCATACTCGGCCTTCTTGTCTGATGCTTCCTCTATTACTGCTACAGGACAAAGCAGAACATGGCAAGAATACACCGTCATTGATGGAGAGCAGGGACACACTGAAGGTACCTCTACCCTAGTTGTAGATGATGATCTGGGCCTTACAATCCTTCTTGTTGAGTCCGTAGGTGATGGTGGCAGTGCCATGCACTGGTAAATGTAATTGAGCTATGGTGGTATCTGGTTGATTTGGGGTAGTAATGAATACTACATGCTTTATGGGCGTACAAATGTTGGAGATGTAGTATTTGGTATTGTAGACAGCACATAGAAGAGTCTTGTGGCCAAGTAGGGGGTGAGGAAGCAGGTAGAAGATATTTACACTGTCGCAGATCATCCACAGGCGAGTGCTTGGGGTCCTGGTCGTGTTACGGTGGCTGTAGTTACATGAATTACTTGATTTGGGAGCAGATCACTCTTGCTTTCGATACACTAGTGTATATAACTCTAATTACCAGCCCCAATCACTGTTATCAACCCCCCAGAGCCATCTCGTCACTGCCGCACATGACACCCAGAACGGTTCCAGGGTCGCGTGTCCCGGGACACGTGACAGGTGACAGTGCCCGCCAAATCCAGCACAGCCATCATGTCCTGCTACAACAAAGCAACATGTCTGCAATGTTTTCCAATCTCTCCACCCTCACCCTCACCAGTGATGCCACCATTGTCTCCCAGTACACCCCTGACGAGTACAAGAAGACTTCCTACTATAACAGCATCACTAGGGATGGCGACCACCCGGAACTTGTTTACCATTCGGATTTCCTCACTACACTCTTCTCCAAGCCCGTCGGCAGACACACCCATATCCCTGTCAAGTCGCTCTGTGGAGTCTTTGACACCCCAGTCTGAGACACTGTCGGTCCTGAGATTTGTGACCTGATCAAGGCTTGGTGTCACGAGTTGCCCCTGTCTACCTGTCACATGGCCAACACATTCCCTTTGATTCCATGACATTCTACATCCTTCCATGCCTTTCCACCACTTTCCATTCCCATCACGGGTTTACTACATCCACCACACATGACTAGATTACTCTGTGTTCATCTATTCAACATCCACATGTCACACCATCTGTCCACATGTTGTCCACTATCAACAGATCTTTACATACATGTCTATGACTCCCTGGGCCCCTTATTGTCAGACTCGCTTACTGTTACATAGATAGATATAAGTAGATAGCTGCTTAGACCTTGAGACCTTAGCTTATCCTCTTTGTCTCAAGGTACAATCTCACTTACAAACTTGAATATTATCTAACCTTTGTCTCAAGTGACTTGTATTCGCCCCTGATCACAATGATCAGTACCTCGTCACATCACTAGTCTATTGACACCACTACAAGGCCCATCTAGGAACTACTCCGAAACACATGTCATAACACTCGGAAGATCAACTGGTCATCCGTTGACCCTGCCTGCTTCTTCACCCATGGACCACCAGGAGAGGAGAAGGGGAGTCTCAGTCCCACCGCCATATGGGTCGGTGTCATTCCTGGTTCTACCTCCTCCAATACCACCCACAAGGTATCCCAAGAGATCCTTGCACTTCTCCTGAAGAATGGAGTCGAGGATGTTGCTGTGGAATGGCATGAGGCTGTCCCGCAGAGGCTAGCAGGTCCACCCCTTATGCACCATGTTGGCAGTGATAATGCCACCCACTATGTCTGTCGCTTCCTTACTGCTATTCTCGGCATTCCCCTTGTGATCAAAGGGATGGAGGAGGAGGATGCCCAGGGCACTCTCACCCTCTGGTTCCACAAAAACAGAAACAAGGATGGCAACCCCAGCGACAAGGTTTACAGAGTCAGCAATTGCCATGTCCTTCGCAAGGACACCACTGTTGAGTACGAGCACAGAGCCAGCACACCCAAGGACCACATTTGAGTTTGTGGAATGTGTCAATTCCAGCGGGGCCTCGATGAGATCAAGAAGGTCATCAGTGACCACAGCATTCTTGCCAACCTTTAGGCCCAAGAGATCATCAAACTGGAGGTGAAGGAGAGGAAGGATGCGGAGAACATGAGGTTGATCCTCGTGAATTGACACAACTTGGAAGACGAGAACGAGGCTATCGCCGATCTCGAGGCCCTGTGCAACAAAGTCACAAAATACTGGTCCGACATTGAGCTTCACTGCAACATTGGCCTTGTTCACTGGATGAGTTTGAGGGTAATGTCGTTGATCTTGGTGTGTTTCGGCTTATCTTCATATATACCTCGTCTAACGAAAACAACCTTACTCAGGATCTAAGTATTCTCCTCAAGACCTTACAGCAATGTTCTATCCTCTGGGTGGTGGTGTGACCACATTCAAGGTTCCCAAACAAAAAAAAAGCTCAGGATTGAGGGTCGCGCCATAAAAGAGGACCTTGCCAACCCCATAGAGTTTGACAGTGAAGGTCAGCATTGCCTTATTGTCGGTGAAGACAACAACACTACCAACCTTACCATCAGACACTACACCAGCCTAGTGTCATTCACTCTCAGTGGAGTTGGCATCAAGTCCATTGAGCTCAGCATCTACAACTTGGGTGTCAAGAATGCCAAAGCCTTCTCTGCCAAAGGAGACTCGGGCTCTCTCGTCTGGCCCACAAAGAAGGGCAAAGCTTGTATCATTGGCCAACTCCACTCTGGAAATAACAAAGGTGGCTCAACTAGTAACCATGTTACTTATTGTACCCCTGGCTGCTACTTCCTGGACCAGATCAGGAAGAAGTTTAAATACACCACCTTCTACTGTACGACCTGGTCAGCTCCTGCTTGATTTTTTCAACTTTGATGTCGAGGTTGATCACATATTTGTGCCACATCACCCATTTGCACTTCACAGTGCTCTTTGGTTTTCATCAAGGTTCTCCCCAGGTCCAGCTTCCATCTTGATGTTGACTCTATCACAGTGTTGGAGGTTGTGTTGTGTTGCTTTGGACAGTTCAAGGAGAGGATCAAAGTCGTCATTGGTGCTACAGCTAGTGCAACACTGGAATCCAAGTGAGGAACTCATCAAATTTGTATGCTTAAGAGCTTGCTTACAGCGAACTTCATAACTATGCGGAAAAACACTTTTTGATTTTTTGCTCCACAGGGCCCGTGCCTCCTGAGTCCATTTTCACGAGGGCTCGGTCACTGCTGAGAAGCTTCTTTGTAAAATTGTGGTCTGTGCTGCTCATTTGATGCCAATGACATTGATAATATATCTATAAGCATTAGGTTTCATAATTTGAAGTATACCCCACACTGTTATTATAATGATATGACCTATGCCTGCTTTTTTGTTCTTTGAGGCTTATAAATAGATTGCCTTCATTGCTTGAAACAGACTCAGGAGGCACTGCCGCATCAGGCACAGGCCCTGTGGAGTGAAAAATCAAAAGTGTTTTTCCACATACACTGCAGGCATTGGCCCCTGTTTCCACAGATATCATCGTGAAAAACATTGTGAAGGGAGGGACAATGTTTTCTGTCCAATATTTTTGTATGGAAACATTGTAAATGTGGGCCAATTTGAGTGATGTCTTGGGGAAAAACATTGCAAGAAAACATTGTCCCTCCATTTCCAATGTTTTTCACAATGTTTTCTATGGAAACAGTCATCAATGCCGCAGTGATAGTTATGAAGTTCGCTGTAAGCATTTCTGCTGTCGCGAAACTTATGGTTGTTTTCGAGCCACAGGGTTTCTAAATAGAATTATCTGAGTTTGGGCGGAGTTAAATTAAGTCATTACCCTTGTCTTGCCGTCAACGCACAGTCCGGTCCGGTTCAGTCCAGTTCAGCTGAGTTTTTTGCGAACCATGAACCGGACCACATTTGAACCGGACCACAGTCCGGTTTGCAGTTCAAACCCAGTTCAAACCGCGAACCAAATATTAAACACACAAAGTAACTGAAAAATGTGTTTATACTGAAATGTAGTGAAAAATGCATTTATTTTGACATGTAGCTATATTGAAACTACTCGAAAACAATCGGAGAGAGAGGACAGGGGACAGCGGAGCGCGATCCAATAACAATTGCAATGATCTCAGTTGCATTGCTTTCAACTCCAGTTCAGTAACAATATGATGCGGCCATTTTGATAGGCCTTAACCTTATCAGCACAAGCACGGCCATGCCATGCCGAAGGCTCCTCGCCCATGGTTGCCAAGAGCAGCAGGTGGCGGGTCTCAAAAATAGATACACGGCACGGTGACTGTGGGAGGACAGTGTGTCATGTGTCATAGAATATTGTGATCGACATTGAGATGTGCGGCCCCAGACAGGGATACTTTCTAGACTAGGAGGAAACATGGCCAACTCCATGAGTGTGAGGGAACTTGAAGTGTTAGACTTTGATGTCATGTGAAAGTTACGGCCGTGATTCACTCAAAGTGGAATACACTTGTGGCTGATGCGTGCTCAGAACACAAAAATGTAACATAGAATACACTGATCTTAGTGACAACATCATAGACTACATATATGAACACCAATACTACATTGTACAAATAAATACTATAATCTATTGCCCATACATCAGCTACATAGGTCTATAAAGCATAGCCAGGAACACTGTAGGTGCCGTAGCAGTACATAGCCAGCCGGGCCGCTACAGAAATTTCGCTTTTTCCTGATGTCTCTCTCCCGATTGTGTGTATCATGTGATTATAAATATCCTTGATTGTGTACTAGGTAATTATATATGGGCCTATGTCGAGATTTACACTTGGTTCATTGGTTTGAACCGTCGGTTCGCGGTTCCATCAGGAAGCAGTTGGTGGACCCCCTACCATCAGCTACCCCACCTACGGGCTGTTACCATAGGGCCCCATAGACTCTGGTAGCTCTCTATTGATCTGTAGGTGGTCCAATTTAGAATGTCCTACTATGTGCTATCATCGCTATCGGACACTATGCCACACATGATAGCAAATCAGTGTTTCCTGATGTCAGCAAAATTCCCAAATGCCTGAACCGTGAACCGGACTTTTGGTTCGATTCAGCAAATCCCTGAACCTTGAACCGGACCATGGTCCGGTTCGGGTTGGTTCAGGTTTGAACTGCGGTTCTGAACCGGACTCGACCATCACTAATGCACAGGCTTCTTCGCAATGCTCCACCACTGCCACACAGTGCACACCACCTGGAAATAGATCCTTCACTGCTGTTAATGTCACAGAAGCAATGCAGTCTCATGCACAGGATACAGATACATGCTAGTGATAAAGGCTGCACTCTTCTGTTCATTGTTTAATTGTGCTCACTTATCCTGTGATAACATCAGCGGAACGGGGGATTCTCTGCAGGGGTTTGTAAAGGCTTCATATAGATTGTGAAATCGGGAAGCTCTAATGCCTTGTAAAGGTACAATAAGCATCAGTACATAGTAAAAAACATGAAATATTAGCTGATTTGTGAGACAATCACACTGAATATTCAAACAGTGGAACAGCATCTAACGACTTGCTGATGTCAGCCCGACATCCGAGTTACTAAACTAGGATCAAGTGATGATGCATCCGCCCATATTTCTTTCTTCTTCCTCTGCTACGTTTACAGTCCTCGCACCACATATCTCGTCCCACCACCAGTCCTTTCTCCCACGGTTCGTAGCGGGGAGGGAAGGGGAGAGGGAGGTCGCATAGTGAGAGGGCAGGCGGATTAGATGGGTGATTGGTCAAATTCTTACCTATTACCTCACTGTGTCAGAGTGGCGAGGCCACGGCACACTCACATAATTAAATGAAATGCTGCTAGTCTTCTACAGGCCGGCCGCATCAGGGACTTGGGGTGGCATGCAGCCTAAACAAAGGGTGTCGAGATGGGACTGTAGATTGATGTAAATGGGACTGTAAATGAGACCATGAAATTCAGCGTCCTCCTGCTCCGACTTTGCTCCGGGCACAAACTCTATAGTGGGGGACTGTAAATGAGACCATGCGGAAACCCATTCCTGCTGCTTGATTTACAGTCCCATGCCGTCAATCTACAGTCCCTCTCGGCAGACCTTTGCACTTGCCCACCAGTGGTCGTTAGTGTGTAAGATAGCACGGCATAGCTTTAAAACTAGTGCGCCTTAAGTGCGCCACACGCAAAATCGCGTTATATCTCGTATTTTCGCCCCGCAATTCGCTATCCCTTGCGGTAGATGTATTTTAAATCTGATTACAGCTCTACCAGAATTTTGGGCGCCAGGATCGGCTCGGAAACCGTTGAGAACGACGAGTTGCAGCGGGAGCTGGTCGGCTGGGAGCCCTTGCCTCATTTGGTAACCGCGTCCCCGATTCGATCGACCCCCTATCGGGACTGTAAATGCGTACGTCCGAAGCCTTTCTTCGTGCGTCTGGTTCAACTCGTCCACCTGCATCCAGTGCATCTCCTCCCGATGTGCTCGAAGCCGCTCCTAGAGTCCCTTCATCCGCGTTAGAGACTCATTCGCCACATCCAACATATCCACAATCCGCTTCTCCAGACGCGCCTTATCCTCATTATGGTTCGTCGCAAGCTTCTGCGAGTCCGTCTGCATGCGCTGCATCTCCGCCTTCAACTTCTTCACTTCTGCCTCCAGCTCCTGCCGCATCTCCTCGTCGCGCCCCTCGATCGCCACATGTATCTCCTCCCTGATCAGCTTCAGCTCCTCGTTGTGTCTGCGCGCTTGCTCCGCATTCCTTTCTTCCTCGTTCCTCCGGTTCAACTCGACCACTTGCTTCTGCATCTCCTCCCGATGTGAGTTGGCCGTCTGCTGATGAGCTTGAAGCTGTTCTCGGAGCTCCTTCATTTGCGTTTGAGATTCCTTCGCCGTGTCCAACAAGTACATTATGCGCTGCTCCAAACGCGTCTTATCCTCATTGTGATCGCCGCGAGCTTCTGCGAGTCCGTCTGCACGCGCTGCATCTCCGCTTTCAGTTTCTTTGCCTCCGCCTCCAGCTCCTGCCGCGTCTCCTCGTCGCGCTCCTTGATCGCCACCTGCATCTCCTCCCTGATCAGCTTCAGCTCCTCCTTGTGCTTGCGCGCCTGCTCAGCGAGCTCGCGGTTCAGTTCGGTCCCCGCGGCCGTTTCCGATATATCCTTGTGCTCGTCCACCAGCTCCTCCTGTATGCGCAGCGCCATCGGGTGGTTGTCCACGATCTGCGCGACGATGGCCTGCGCCGTGGCAAGTGTGCCGTCGTGCCGAAGGAGCTGCGCGTGTTTGTCGAGGACGGGCTTGAAGAAGATATCCTTGCTGCGGAGCTCAGCCTCGCGCGCGTCGCCCACGGCGGGGTCGACTTCAGACCACATGTTCGTCACGAGCGCGACGTTCTTGAGCGAGTCGTCCCCGCACAGCTTGCGGAACATACTGAAATTGCGTCGCGAGATGCCGCCCACGCGGACGTCGCTGATGCGGTGCATGTAGATCACGCCCGAGAGCGTCGCGCCTTGCTCGTAGCTGACGAAATTATAGGGATGTGCAGGCATGATGAACATAGCGACTTACGTGGACGCGAGGAAGGCAGCGATCATCTTCAGGATGTCGCTGTCGCTGTGCATGGTGTCGAATCCTGGCGTATCGAACAGCAACACTCTGCGACCTTGGAAGGTGAACGGTGCCGCTGCCTGCACTACGCTGGTGCACGACTGGATGCCCCTGCCGACGCGCAGCTCAGACCCGCTGAGCAGATTGATAAACTGAACAAGGGATGTAATCAGTACCGCAATTGACTGATGGGAGATCGAAACATACCGCTGTCTTCCCGCTGCCGGTGGCTCCCATGACCCTAAGAATCTACCGGATTAGCCAGACTCGTGCGCAGAATCGGATGCACGTACGCGATAGTGACGTCTGGGTTGAGAGTATTCGGTGCCTGAAAATGATCATTAGAGTAAGTGATATTCCGATATTTGATATCTCGCGTACGTTCGTCTCTGACGGGGCCTTTGCTGATAGCGACGAATCTGAGCAAGCGATAATGCATGGGCCCTTATTTCCCCCTTCCCCGTTCCCCCGCTTCAAGTCGGCCACCTGCTTCTGCATCTGCTCTCGCTCTGCGTCGGCCATCTGCTCATGAGCTTGAAACTGCTCCGGGAGCTGCTCCATCTGCGTTTGAGACGCCTTCGCCACGTCCAACATGTCCATTATGTGCTGCTCCATACGCGCCTTATCCTCGCTGTATTCCACTGCGAGCTTCAGCGAGTCCGCATGAACGCGCTCCATCTCCGCCTTCAGTGCCTTCTCCGCCGCCTCCAACTCCTGCCGCGTCTCCTCGTCGCGCTCCTTGGCCGCCACCTCCATATCTTCCTGAATCTGCTTCAGCTCCTCCGCGCGCTTGCGCCCCTGCTCCTCGACCTCGCGGTTCAGCTTGGATCCCGCGGCCGTCTCCAAGATGCCCTTGTGCTCATCCACCAGCTCTTCTTGGATGCGCAGCGCCATCGGGTTGTTGTCCACGATCACCGCGACGATCTTGCGCGCCCCAGCCAGTGTGCCGTCGTGCCGGAGAAGCTTCGCATGCTTGGTGAAGACAGGCTTGAAGAACATGTCGTCGCTGCGGAGCTCCGCCTCGCGCGCGTCACCCACAGCGGGGTCGACCTCGGACCAAAAATTCGTCACAATCGCGACGTTCTTGAGCGAGTCATCCCCACACAACTTGCGGAACATACCAAAGTTACGCACCGCGATGCCACCCATGCGGACGTCGTTGATACGGTGCATATAGATCACGCCCGAGAGCGTCGCGCCATGCTCGTAGCTGGCGGAATTATTGGGGGTGTGCAGATCTTATGAACATGGCGACTTACGTGGTGGCGAGGAATGCGGCGACCAACTTGAGGATGTCGGTGTCGCTCTTCGTGGTGCCGTCGAAGCCTGGCGTGTCGAACAGCACCACTCTGCGGCCTTGGAAGTCGAACGGCGCCGTTGCCTCCACATTGCTAGTGCATGACCTGAGGCCTCTGCCGACTTGCAGTTTAGACCCACTGATTAGATTGACGAGCTAGACAAGTAATGTGATCAGTGTTGCGACTGACTGATAGAAGATTGAAACGTACCGTAGTCTTCCCGCTGCCTGTGGCTCCCATGACCCTGAGAATTCGCTCAATCAGCCAGACACCTGAGTAGAACTTAGATGCGCGTACGCGATGATAACGTCTATCTTGAGGGTGCTCAGTGCCTAACAATGATCCTTAGATTAAAGTTCTTTTCCGAGACCTACTAATATTTTCGCGTACATTCATCTCTGACAGAGCCTTTTCTGACAGCGACGAGCCTAAATTCTGATTTCGTGGGCCGTGCTCGAACTCGTTTGCAGATACCAAAGGGGCGGGAGAGGATGCCGTGGATTCGTCAATGCGGTGCGTGGTGATAGCTTATCGATTGTTACCCTAGGACACGTTGTATGAACATGTTGTGCATATCACAAGGAGTGATGGCTAAAGGTTGCGAAATGCTGAATAATAGGCGGAGTTGAATTAAGTTGTTGCCGCCGACTTGCCATCAACGCGCAACACTCCACCAGCCACACTGTACACCGTACCTGGAATATATCGTTCACTGCTGTTAACGTTGTAGAAGCGATGCGGTCTCATGCACAGGATAGAAATATATGGCTGGTGGTGGGTGCTGCATCTTTCGCACCGTTTACAATGATGCCGAGGTAGGCCTCCTTCTGCTCATCACCCAATTGTGCTCGTTTATCCTGTGATGACTGGAGATATAATCAGTCGGATATGACTAAGTTCTCCCTGCACATATATGTTCATAGAAACTGACCTGCCTTCCAACCAACTCCGCAGCCGTAGCGCACATTGCGCTTCGTCAAGACATTGCAAACACAGGGCTATTGAATCCACACTTTGATCCTCCACTGGACTGCTCATGCTCCATCTTCTAGTCTTCATCCCTCCTGGCATTTAGATCGAGCATGCATACAAATGACTGGTTTGAGCTATCTATCGCCCAACTCCGTACTTTTGAAGCCCGTCTGTGTGCTCTATTCGTTGGCGTATACCCCCATGGCCTCAACCCAAACCACCTTTCGCTCCTTCGCTCAGTGCGCCGGCTAGGTGTAGGTGTATCAGTCGCACCTTTCGATGGGGAAAATTTCCGCGACCGCATCTCGTCTGACCACAACCTCACTCTCCGTCTCCACCTCCCTCCTCTTGGCTCCTGTCGGTGCTTCAAAGCCACGCACAGTTACATTGGCACACGGTCTTACCCTCGACGCTAGCATGCACTCGAAACGCGCAATTGACGATAGTCTACCCCGCAACAAACACGGTGCCCTACCGTCTCCCGCATCGACAACGTACATCCAAGGCGGCCTGGTATCAAGCAAGAAGAGTGTATGATAAGCGCGTGTATTCCTTTGGGCTGTCTAGATCACACTGGGGGAGTGAATACTGGGGCTACACACGATATCGCAATGCTGGCGTGGATCGTCCCAATGAGATCTCGCATGCGCTACACTCTTCAGGAATCCGTACCAGGTCATTTGCCCACACCCGCATCCTTTATCGACAGCTCCATTTCCCTGATTCTGCATCATATGAGTCGCCATGAACCCAGCTATTGCCACCTCCCGTCGCGCAATGGAGCGCAATTGCCGCGAGCGCTCTCCCTTCATCGAGCAGAACCTGGGCAGCTGCACAAACACGTCGGCGTCATCCGTGTCTTTCTCCTGTCGCTTGCGCACACTTTAGGGTGGCGCACAGCTTGAGTGCATTTACTCGAATTGAATTTACTACAAGGAAGGATGCCATTGCGAGTGTGCTTAGAGTTGGGTCAAACCACAAATATCAAGGCAGAGAACAAACTCGCCCTCATCATGGCGTCAGTGTAGGCCTCTCGAGGGTGGCCCACCATCTAAGGTTCGCCGTACTGATATGGGGAGGGTGGTCATGACAGTTGCTCACTGCCGGATTCTGAGCTGGCTCTTCACACGAGCGGTGCGGGCTGATCCAATCCAGCGACTGTGGTTCTCATATCTTTGCTATATTGTGCTGGGGATTTAATGTTGGTTGCGGGATGCTGATTCTATTGACATTTTTTATACATCAGGTGGCGGGACGGCTGTGCCAAGCGTAGATGTGCCCAGTTGGGTGTGTTTTGACCTCCTCGGAGGATGCAGGTGTGTCTTGGGGCGATGTACTGACCGGCCAACAATTTACAATACATGTCAATTGGCTATAATGTTGTACACCCACGAAATATTAACAGACTTGTAATGGTCGCTGTGATTGTCCCGCCCGCCCGATTAAACAATGATACACCCACCTCCATTGTGCCGCACGTCTGCCTCGTACTTCCGCTGCAAGTCGTCCATCTGCTTCTGGATCGCATTCCGCTCTGCAGCCGATGTGTGCGTACGCTCCTCAAGCGCCCTCTGGAGCTCCTCCATTTGCCTCTGATACCCCGCCGCCGAGCGCTGGGCCGCGTCCGAGATCTCCATCATGCGCTGCTCCAAACGCGCCTTCTCCTCATTGTAGTTCGCCGCGAGCTTCTGCGAGTCCGTCTGCACGCGCTGCATCTCCGCTTTCAGCTTCTTTGCCTCCGCCTCCAGCTCCTGCCGCGTCTCCTCATCGCGCTCCTTGATCGCCACCTGCATCTCCTCCCTGATCAGCTTCAGCTCCTCCTTGTGCTTGCGCGCCTGCTCAGCGAGCTCGCGGTTTAGTTCGGTCCCCGCGGCCGTTTCCGATATATCCTTGTGCTCGTCCACCAGCTCCTCCTGTATGCGCAGCGCCATCGGGTGGTTGTCCACGATCTGCGCGACGATGGCCTGCGCCGTGGCAAGTGTGCCGTCGTGCCGAAGGAGCTGCGCGTGTTTGTCAAGGACGGGCTTGAAGAAGATATCCTTGCTGCGGAGCTCCGCCTCGCGAGCGTCGCCCACAGCGGGATCAACCTCAGACCACATATTCGTCACGAGCGCGACGTTCTTGAGCGAGTCGTCCCCACACAGCTTGCGGAACATACTGAAGTTGCGTCGCGAGATGCCGCCCATGCGGAAGTCGCTGATGCGGTGCATGTAGATCACGCCCGAGAGCGTCGCGCCTTGCTCGTAGCTGGCGAAATTATTGAGGACGTGCAGGTATGATGAGCATAGCGACCCACGTGGACGCCAGGAAGGCGGCGATCATCTTCAGGATATCGGTATCGCTCTTCGTGGTGTCATCGAATCCTGGCGTGTCGAAGAGCAACACTCTGCGGCCTTGGAAGGTGAACGGCGCCGCTGCCTGCACTACGCTGGTGCACGACTGGAGGCCCCTGCCGACGCGCAGCTCAGACCCGCTGAGCAGATTGATGAACTGAACAAGGGATGTGATTAGTATTGCAATTGACTATGATGGAAGATCGGAACGTACCGTTGTCTTCCCGCTGCCTGTGGCTCCCATGACCCTGAGAATCCACCCGATCAGCCAGAATCATGGGCAGAATCGGTTGCACGTACGCGATTACAATGTCTACATTGAGGGTGTCCAATACCTGAAAACTACAATCAGATCAAGTCGCATTCCGATATCTGATATCTCACGTACATTTGTCTTTGACGAGGACTTCGCTGGCAGCGATCGCGAGCCTGTCCTGGGCGTGGATATTTCATTACGATGCATGGTGGCTGGTGATTGACGTTATCGTAGGACACGCTGCATTAACCATGGTAGATCCTTGCATGAGGCACATCGGAAGCGAGATCTCCGTCTTCATCTCGGACGCCCACGAAGATGGAAAATAAGTTGGTAGATCCATCCCCATTTTAAGATGGCTGATAATTTGGTGACTGGAGCTGAACCAAAGACTGAGTGCTGCTGGAGGTTGGAGCTGGGTGGAGGAACCAGTAAGCCGGTCGGTGTGTGGAGTCAGCTGGAAACTCTCGCTTTTGATTGAGCTGGTTTGCTGCTCTACCTGGTGTTTTCTGTCTATGTATATATGTACGGAATACTCTAGAGGGGCGCATTGCACTTCGCCCGATTGTACAACTTTGGGGGCGCGGTACCGGACAATTGCCTGCGCCTGTCAATACAGATATATATTGAGCGAGAAATTTTGAAAGTGCGAACGTCACAGAGGAGTAGCAGAGAAGTTGACCTCAAACTGGGGGAGGTTGTCAATGATTGCAAGCTACTTACTGGACCTCAGGGGACTTTCGCAACAGTCCGCAACCTGCTGCTTTCGGTACCTATACCACCTGCTGTCTTTGTTTACCCAATATATTACACCTAAAATCTAATACGATGTCCGATGTGCAGGCTTCTCCAGCTCCGTCCTTATCAACTCGCCCGCACTTCCCTTGGACGCCATATTCCTCTCAGACTATGATGCAACAACCAGTGCGACCAGGCAGCGCGTCGCAGACTTCCTGGGACCCCAGGACAGCGCTGACAGGCGCGCATCTCTCCAATGCCTCGTGGTCATCCAGCCGTCCCGCCAGCACGGCCAACGCACAGAGTGTAGTCGCTGGGCCCAGCAATGAGACTACGCGACATTGGTCTTTCACTGTAAGTATCGATATTGCACGCATTGTCACAGTCTGCGTGCCGATCATCAAGTAGGCTTTCGAATGGGTGGTCAGGGATGTTAGCAGGCTGAAGCAGTTTGTGGAGGAGCGCGACGGCGCCGAGCACGTAGAGGGTTCAGCCCCAGTCGCAAACGACGACGATTTCGAGGTCCTGAGAGAGTCTCCGATGATGGGTGATGGAAAGTACAAACTTGAAATAGGCATGTGTGTCCACCGACCTCCACACATACCTGGCTAACGTGTGGAACAGCACGTATGCATGAGGCGAGCGATGTAGCTCAAGCGCAGAGGCTCTCGCTTTATATCACGTCGTTGATTATGGACTACGCCCAGTACGAGACGTCTGCGTCCATAATGACGGCTATTAAGTGCCAGGGCGAACGTTCCGGTGAACGGGGCGCGCGCGCAGAATGGGTGTGGGAGCACTGGCAGGAGCGCTGGACGTTCAGGCCTGACAACGAAGTCTGGGGTGAACACCGTCTCTGATCCAGATTTTTGCGCTGTCTAATTTGTTTATTGCCTCGCAGAATGCCCCTTCCCCTTACTTTCTGAGCTCTGGGAGAACCCGAGGATCCAGGAAACCAACTCATTTGTGATATGCGTGCAGATCCACTCCCCCGTCGGGCCGTATATACCGCAACAGCCCTCTGCGTTCTACGTGCCGCGCGATTTGCTGGAAGGTCTCGAAGCCTCGCTGGACAACGCAAGTTAGTGGACACACATCACGATTTGAATTTCTCGAGCTAATGCGTAGTGTCTGATTAGATACTGGCGACGTGCGCTTCATCTGTCTAGAGCGTTTCAACAACCCGCCGCATTCTCCCAGGCCGGCCTCGGCTGCGTCGACCACCTCACACTCTGCCTTCTCCACACAACTGACCGCGCGCAAACGCGTTATCTACGCGCACTCGGACATCATATCCCGCAGGTCTGACTACTTTGCCACAATGCTCGCGTCCTCCTTCTCAGAAGCGGGATCTGGACAGCCTGGAGAGCGTAAGCTGTACAACATCACTGTTGAAGAAGCCGATTTCGAGACGATATACTGGCTGCTCAAGTGGGTATACGGCAATTGGCTGCTGTTCAGAGAGCACGACGACCCGCGCGCGGCAGTCGATGGCGTCGGCGAGGGCTGGAGCGCGCGGTGGCTGGGCGCATGCGGAGGCGAGTGGGACTGGAAGACGTTCAGGAAGAGCGGGTTCAGTGAGGAGAGCAATGTCGGTGCCAGGGATAAGGATGATGGGCGCAGTGTGGCGAGCGGCGACAGCGGGGAGACAGATGTCAATGCGCTGGACGGTGGCCACGTTAGGTCGCCCGTGCAGGCAAGTGGCACGGCGCCGACGTCTTCAACCGTGCGCGCACCCGCTATGGGTAGGTCCACGTCGGCGTCCAAGAGCAATGCGGCACCACCGAACAACGCGGCGTCCAGCGCGCGCCAAGTCGGCATGGCCAGTCCGCGACGCTCTGGACCCCCAGCACCCTCGAGCACCTCAGCGCTTTCGATGACAGGAGCTCCTTCAAGCCGCTCCGCAACGAAGACGGCCCCTGTCGCGATCACTCTCGCGACGTCCAACTTCCCCCCGCCCAGCCATCCCAACCATTACCCTGCCTCTCAGCGACAGCGCTCTGCGCCGGCGGCCAACGCAGCAGACCCGCACCCGCACCCGACACCCGCGCCACCACCGGCGTCTGCGTTGTCCATGTACCAGCTCGCGCACCGTTATGCTATCCCGGGGCTGGCGACGCTGGCGCTGGAGCATCTGATGTCGACGATTACGCCCCAGTCGAGCTTTCCGCTTCTGCTCGCCACATCTGTATGGGACGAATTGCGCTGTCTTGTCGAGGTTCGTGATCGTGACCGCAGTGTACACGGGGATGCTGACTTTTTGAACAGGATTACGTCGTCGAGCGGTGGGACGAGGTTTCTGTTTCCGATGTGTTTGAGCAGTGCTGTCAAGAGGTGGCTGCCGGAGAGTGGGTCACTATACTTGACCTGATCTATATTTGCTGATGAAAACGTTGTCTGCCAGATGGGGTGTTGAAGGAGGCAGGACTATGACGGCTCTGTTCCGGCGGTTGCGGTCACCCAGCGCGTCATTCAGTGCGAGAGGATAAGTGGATTTGCTATGGATGTAACATACGTATCGTGCGATGTACCTGTATAATATTAATAATGTACCGATGAAGTGTATATGCCGGACATTGCCGCAAGTCCATGCAGATAACGGGTAAGCCACGCTAAGCGCCCATGTGCTCAACTCTTGGCTCTGCTTCGCCATGTTATCGCTGCGCCCGGCTGTCGTCCCTCACGTATTTCGCAGATTGACCATCAGAGGCCTTGCGTCTCTCGCCTCAGTAAAGCTTTTATTGCACCTGGATAGACCCGTACTCAGCTGTCTCGCAGGATGTCAAGTCCGATGCCACATTTCGCATACCCTTGATCGACTTTTCAAAGTACCGCGAGGCAACGTCGCTGTCCGAGAAGCGCAGGACTGCTGGTACGCTCGTCCCGGTGCATTTGAATCCTAGCGACATACTCATGGTGCCGCAGATGAGATTGTGAATGGATTCAAGGAAGTCGGCTTTGTCTATCTAGGCAATCATGGAATCCCAGCGGACGTAGTGAGGACCGCTTTCGAAAGAGTGAGTGAATTGGTCCACACTGACATGATTTCTGTTATTGAGCATATAGCTATAGAGCGGGGATTTCTTCCGCATGCCCATGGATGTCAAGGTGAGCATCGGCTTTGCCCCACTGTCAAACGTTCCTAACTTCGATGCAGTCCAAACTAGCATGGGAAGACCCGCGAGCCAATCGCGGATACGTGAAATTCGGCCGTGAGCGCGTCACGCAGTCTGCCGATGCAGCTGAGATCGCTGCGCTCCGTGCCAAGGCACCCGATTCCAAAGAGACAATGGAGATTGGTCGAGATTGGGACGCGACCTGGAAGAACCAGTGGCCACAAGAGAGCGACGCGCCGCAGTTCAAGTCTACTATGCTGGACTTCTTCCAGGCAAGGCCCCCTAATATTATACCCGGCTGTGTCTGTCGCTAACCATTCGGTGCGATACATAGACGTGTCATGAGCTGCACACCGTGGTGATGCGGTCCATCGCCGTCGGCCTAGACCTCGACGAACTGTTCTTCGAAGACAAGATCAACGAGCAGTCCCACAACCTGCGGCTCCTGTCGTACCCGCCCATCAAGACATCGTTGCTTCGCGGAGATGGGCAAGCGCGAGCGGGGGCCCATTCAGGTGTGTGGTTTGGTTTGCCGTGGACTTGGACTGCACAGACGTTAAGTATGATACAGATTATGGAACTCTTACATTGCTCTTCCAGGATCATGTGGGTGGAGTCGGCTGTCAATTGACTATAGGCTAACTGATCTTCGTAGGTTGGTGGCTTGGAGGTACAAAATCCGCACACTAAGCGTTTCCAACCCGCCCCGCCTATCGTGCGTTCTCAGTGCATTGCTTGTGCCACGCGATTATTGACAATGTCCCATAGCCAGGCACCATCGTGGTAAACGCAGGGGACCTCATGGCCCGTTGGAGCAACGATGTCCTGCGGTCCACGCTCCACAGAGTCGTTGCACCGCCTGCGCAGAAGATCAGCGAAACAGAGTCCATCACTGCAGCGCGTCAGTCCATCGCCTTCTTCTGCAATCCCAACTTTGGCACGGAGATATCGTGTCTGCCAAACTGCGGCAGCCAGCCCAAGTACGAGCCGGTCACAACTGAGGAGTATATTGTCGGTCGCCTGGCTGCGACGTACAGTTGATCAGTTGCTTCCCAATATTTATGTTTTGTGGTATATAGAGGAAACACAGGTGTGTATCTAGAGATTGTGCCTCAGTACGTATGAGCACTGCACCCAGTGCACCGCAAGATGGTCCGTCCTAGATCGTCAAGATCCGCACGCCCAAATGTCCCATGAAGATTATGCTGATGGAAGCGTGTGATATGTAACAGTGTACTGCAACGTAATAATAAAAACAGCCAGTCTCATTCATTCATAGCCTCTGCCAGCGGTGTTACTGGAATTCGAACGCTTCGTCAAGCGCAGCCCTAAGCCTTCACCGTCACGCGTTATGCCCCCGCGCACAGCAGGGCTCGCCCCGTGGCCAAGCCCCGTTGGCTGGTGCCGCTGGGGCGGCGTGGCGAGCTTGAAGTCCGGGCTCAGGAGCGTCGAGCCGGAGAAGTCGCGCGCGATCTGGCCGCCCGGCGTGCGCGGCGACATCGGTGGCGGCGGGAGCGTGGCGCGGCGCGGGACGGGCGAAGCCGGCATTGACGGCGCGCGAGGGAACGAGGGGGACGGGGGTGGTATTGTGGGTGTGCGCGGGGCGATGATGCCCTCCGATTTGTCCAGCTTGCGCGGGAGGAAGGGGATGGTGGAGAAGAGGGACTTGGCGAGGGACATAGGCGCGATGGCCGCGATTCGCGGTGGGGCATTGGGGCTGGGCGACGCTGTGGCGTTATCTGCCGCCAAGTCTAAGTCAGACACCGCCAACGGGAGATTAAACGGCAAGGGCGTACCTGTGGTGGGCAATGCGTTGTCCCCCGCGCTAAGGCTGAGGAATAAGAACAACGGAGCGAGCCATACGCACACCCCGAAGAATGTGGCTATGTCTGCAAATCCAGGCGCCGGTTTACTGCTGCGATATGCAGTATGGCGTGCCTCCTGACTGACCCGGGCGAAGTGGAAAAACCATAGGAAGTGGTCCACGACAACGAGGACGCAAGATGCGACAAAGGACAGGGAAGTCAGGCTGATGAAGGGCCAGTGGGCGGAGAAATTTTGGAGGTAAACAAAGTGGCAGAAGATGGAGAAGACGGTGTGGGGCAGGGGGAGAGCGTCGGTGAAGTACAATACAGCATGGAGCGTTATTATTGCCTGGCATGGGTCAGCTTGAGGTATGAAGTTATGGTATAGAATATACGCACGTAGATACCCTTTTGACCTATTGCTTTCGCTGCTCGAGCGTGTTCCTCTATGAGTTCAGATACATACAGAAGGCCGCTCGCTGTGGCATTCTTCAGGGCAGTCTGTGGCAGGCGCAATCGATCCACTCACCCAGCGATAATGTTACAAAGGCAAACGCAGCGATTATTGCAGCAAAGCTTGAGATGTTTTAGGTTCCAGAGCTAGCAGCGGTCGAATGAGACATACCTGAGATAGTGTAGCATGGGCAGCGTGGAGGACGTGTTTAACTCACGCCCACAAGTGGACACACTATAGCACCGCGGCCGGTCATGTGCTACACAATTTGTGGGTAGCTTTTTGTGTTCAGTTCATACTTAGTCTCTACTACGGCAACGGCTACAACGGCGACGAGAAGCGGATCCTTGTTCTACGATAAAGTCGAATGTCCACTAGCCTTGATTCATTCGCCTCATTGCAATCGTCTACCACACCCCCAACCACTATAACCCCATTTACCTCAGTTCGGTCATCCACCGCCTCTGGGGCCGTCCCTGGACACGCGCCTGCACGCAGTCTGAGTTTCACGATCAATAAAGATGTAAGTCTATCTCAGTCTATCTTTCAGTACGGAACAGGCCGGCACAACTGCCAACAACATGCATGCATGTGCTAGCTACACGTGTTGCTACTTTGCTCACGCACGACTGCTTCATCTTTTTCATCGTAGAAACTATCTTCTCTTGTACGCACACAATCAGCACGAACGTCTTACGAGCAACAGGTGCGTTCAATTTGCAATGATGATTAGAAAAGCAACGCTCAATGTCGTCGCGAAAAGGAAACTGTCACAGACGCACAATTCTTGAAAGAGCATGCAAGTCAGCTGCCCTCCAATAGCGCAACTATGACTTCTCGGGAGCATGAAATGCTCCCCAGGAAATCGGAAAATAGAGTACGCACCCTATCTTCATCTCTTCCCCACACGCACCTGATCGGTTGCGTAAAATCATCAGCTTTTCCAGTTCTTTACATCACGCTCCCGCTCCCGATCCAAAGCACGCTCTCAGTCCGTCGATGCGCCCGTAACTGGGCGCCCACCACCCATCCCGGTAGCCGGCCCTTCTTCACATGCGCGCCATGCCTCTTTGGATGACTACGATACCTCAGCAAGATACCCTCCGTTCGTTCCCACAAGTCCTAAAACCTACGCGAGCTTTAACACTGGGGCCAGTGGCAATAGGGCCACACGAAGTCGCCCGTTGAGTACCACCACGACAGCAACGCACTCCACGATAACAAGTCTAGTGGGACCAACCCAAAGGAGACCGATGACGAAGAAGTATGGTTCTGGAGGGCGGAGCATTGGGAGACCTGCTTCGACCAGTTCGAGCTTAGATATACCCCTTGACGCACACCCGAGCAGCAGCAGCTCCCCTTATGCATCCCCACCATCCTCCTCTCAATACCATTCTCCACCTCCGGAATCAACACCGCAGGGATCATTGTCGTCTTCCGCCTCTAAGCCGCCTAAATCAACACGTATGAGATTACAAAATCTCTTTGGCATCCCCCTCAGCAGCTCCCGAAGATCTTCCATAGGGTCGCGTGCCACAACGCCAAACTCGAACGGATCAGCCCCCTCGTCGACGCCACCGCCACCGCTGCCAACTTCGTCACGGTATGCGAATCTCAGGTCCACACCGGACAGCCGTCCCTCAACCGCGCAAGACGTCCGACGAGCGACGAGCCCCCTCGGCCGTGCCCGTACACAAGACGGCGAGAAAAAGGAGAAGCGACGATCAGCGACGGCCCCTGCTACGTGGCTTACGCCGCGCTTCTTCTCCAGTTCTGGCTCGACGGTGGACCACAGCAGGCGCTCAGCCTCCTCCAGATCCCGCTCTCCCTCGCCACCGCGGGCTCCCCTTGTAGCCGTCAACCCCGACTCGGCTTCGTCGCTGCACACGCAGACCACCCACACGCATGCGGAAAGCATCCACGAACCGGAACGAGATCGGGGAATACGCAGCTCGATGCATGCGCCGGCGAGAGAGGATGCGCCCCCCGTGCCCATGATCATGCATACGCCTCCGACGCCGCAGAAAGGGAACGGCAGCGAGCGTGGGGGTGTACCGGACGGTGTGCAGAAGAGGAGGAGTATGGGGAGCCCCAGAAATAGCAGTCATGCAGGGCATGCAAGGAATCGGAGCCAGGTGATCGTCGGGGAGAGCAGCTTGGATGGGCTCGTAGCAGGTTTGGCAAGCCCCACTGGCTTGGGGCATCAGTCAGGCCTAGAGAGCACATCGGAGGTCGGCGATGGGCATGCGGCGCCTGCAGATGTTGACCCAGAAGCAAACATCCGGAGAGGACGATGGTCTCCGCGCTTCTTTGGTGGCGATTCCGCGCGAGCGAGAGCGAAGGAGCGGGATCAGGACGCAGAGAGGGAACGTGAGCGGGAGAAAGCCCGTGCTAAACTTTCTGCCTCTTCACGAGTAGGCTCACCCGTTGACGGGCGAACGACGCCATCCTCCGTCACGAACAGTAGCTCTGGGCGCCACGGGCGTTCGAAGCACGGCGATTTTGACTTTGAGTCCACACGGCCGACGTCTGCCACCAGCACCCATACTGCAATAGGCGTACGAAACGGGCGGGTGATTGGCATCGGACCTGCTATGGCAAAGAGCAAAGCGAGAGATGGAAATGACGTCGCGGTTGCACTCCCGATATCAGGAAATGGTGCTTCCAAGCTGGAACGGTCGGTCTCGTTCTCCGATCCACACGTCAAGCACAAGCGGTCCCACAATCGTGAATCGCAACAACCCTCACACTCCCCGCGTACTCATCTGCACGCCCTTCCTGAGGCGGAGCAGCCCATACCCCCAGTACCCACACAGCCCATCGCACTTTCTCATTCCGTCCATGCCCGAAAGGCTTCTGCCCCCGCTCCCGGAGGCAACATGGCGTCGAGCTGGGGCCGCGCAACTACAAACACGCAGACTGCCACCGTCAGCGGGGGCAGCAAGCGGCGGGCAGGGGGCTCAGGCCTGACACACGGCAGCTTCCCTTTCGAGCCTGCAGTGTCTCCCTCGACTTCGCCGTGCACCTCCGAATTCGGTATTATCCGCAGCGAGGACAGTGGGTACGGGGAGAGCTCTACTACCACCACGAGCACCTCGAACGGCGTCGCTGCCCAGCGGCGGGCCAAGGGTCGGTCCCTTGACCTGCATCTTGGGCTGTCGTGGGCGCCCACAAAGGTGAAGCCCGAGGCGATCATGTCCTCATTCAGCAGCAGGGGCAAAGAGCGGCGTGGAGAGGAGCGGCGGAAGTTTGAGGCTGGGGTCAACGACGTTTTCAAGGATGTGCTTGGTGAGGCGGGATATGCGACGTTTCGCAAGTGTAAGGCTGTCTTCCTATCAAGGTGTCAACTATGCTAATGGCTATGTACTTGCAGACATCCGCCGTTTTGATGCTCAAAGCATCCCTTTCGAAGGACCGGGCGGTCTGATGATCCGCGTGGAGAAATTGCTAGACGCAGCTCCTCCTCCCCGACTGCAAGAGCGAGAGAAGCTGGAGCTCCTCGATCGCTTCATCAAGGTTGTATTGAATATATCCGAAGACTCCAGATGAGTAGCCCGCCGTTGCTCCGTTATATATCATTATTTTGCTATAGATCAATTCGCATTTTCGTGTTTTCTTCGTGTTTGTCTTTTCTGCAGATTTTCCTCCTCTTTGCACCATTTTCCAACCATCCTCACATTATTACTTCATTTGCGCTGTCCATTTTCTTTTCGGTGCATGGTTTTTTGTACCAGTTCATACGCGCAAGTCAGTGTATTTTATCACGTTTCATGCTCCAGGATAATACGACTTTATGATCATGCTCATAGCTAATATTCCCCCCTCCACTTTACCTTATATTCATCTGATACCATATTTTCAAGTTGCCCTTTTGACCATTTACGCCTTACATGCTTACGTCTTGGATGTTTTACATCGCTATGCTGCATCCCCAATTTTATAATGTTTGTACGAGATGTAATTATCGAAAGCATTTGGGATAAAAATAAGGTACCTACACACTGACGATACACTGATATACAAATATGACATGGTCCTTCCGCCCTCTATGGATCATGCGGGTCTCAACGCCCGTAATCGTTCAGCAAGCTTTGAGTCCTCCTCGCCGGCCACCTCTTTCTCCGGAGCGGCAATACCTGCAGGTAGCTCCTTACCAGCGAGATCATGCTGTAACTCGATGTTTGCCTCTTCTGCCGTCTGGCGCAGAAGGTTATCAATCTGATCCTGTGGCGTTGAGGTAGCTGTGGTGCTGGACATGGCGTCTTCCATGTACGACGTCTGTACATCGAGATCGGCGAATTGGCTTTCGAATTTATCCATCACCATGGATATCTAATAATGCATACTTCAGTTTCGAATCCAGCTGGGCAGAGGGTAGAGCACGCACCCGTTCTAGATTCATGCTGTCCATGGCTTTATCCATGCCTTTGACCACACTGGTCATACTGCCGGTGACCGCTCTCATTGTCACAGCAGTTTCGACTCTGCTGGCCACTGCGTCAAGCCGACTTGCTAGCCGGAGTAAGTTCAGCCCCTCTGATTTCTTGCGGATCGCATTAGAGGCATAGATTCGTGCACCGTCATTGTTCCCTTGTTGCAGAGCCTGTGCGATCAACCGTCAGAGGGTATTAGAAGAGGAAGAAATGGGACTCACCTTCTTCAGACGTGCTTTCTCGGTATTCTCATCCTTATTTGCCTTCTTCGCCTGACGAGCCAGGGTCTTGGCTGTAAACTACGTTTCAATCAGTCAAAGATTGATACCAGATGGACTAAGAGCCACCTTAAGCTGAAACAGTTGCTCTTTAGACCATAAGTAACAAGCAGACTATAAGAACGCGTAGATCGACTCACTTTCGAGATTGCTCATGGTAGTTGCTCTAACAGGACCACCAATGGAATGAGCTGCGGGTAAAGGACAGCTTTGGGTCACGTGTCAAACAATACTCGCATCATCTTGGACCTGCTTGCTTACACAAAATGTACAGTAATCCTTGTTCATTCCGACCACCATGAGCGTAGGTCTCGCAGCTCGCCGTCTATCCAGACCGCTTTATCGTCTATCTAGATCCACAGTACTAGTGCGACATTCCTCGTCAACGGTCTCTTTTCCATGTGTAGATGCACACCAAGCTCGAGAATCGAGGATCCTATCTTCCATACCTTCTCAAACCTCACCAGACGCAACCGAAACAGGACCTGAGCCGCCATATGCCAGACCTCTCCCAACATCATACCACACATATCACCACAGCGGCCCTCTCGCATTGACTTACGGGTCTGAACTTCCGTCATTTGACATGGCCTACGAAACTTGGGGCACTCTGAACGCCAAAAAGGATAATGTCATCCTGCTACATACGGGTCTCAGCGCGAGCTCGCACGCAGCCAGTACGGAATTGAATTCTGCGGATGGTTGGTGGGAGAAATTCATCGGCCCGGGGAAAGCCATCGACACCGACCAGTTTTTTGTCATTTGCACAAACGTCCTAGGAGGCTGTTACGGATCGACTGGGCCATCTTCATTCGCCCCCGCCATCTCCTCCTCTTCCGCCCCTGCTCGATATGGTACGAATTTCCCGGTCCTGTCTATCTTTGACATGGTTTCCGCCCAGTTCCACCTCCTGGATCACCTCGGGATAGACAAGCTATATGCGAGCGTCGGGAGTTCGATGGGGGCAATGCAAAGCCTTGCAGCTGGGTGGCTGCGTCCTGAGCGTGTGGGGAAAGTTGTGAGTATCAGTGGAAGTGCCAGGAGCAGTCCAGGAAGTGTCGCCATGCGGTTTGCTCAGAGAAGTGGTAGGTGGCATGTCGTATACGCCATATGTTACATGACTGAGTATGGCTGGTCCTTCTAGTGTTAATGGCAGATCCGAACTGGAATAAAGGGTTCTATTATGATGGATTACCGCCGCATACTGGAATGAAGCTTGCCCGACGTACGTCTGAGCCATTTGTGCGTTTTCAACACAGCTGATACCGCATTATTTCAGAGATAGCAACCATCACCTATCGCTCTGGTCCGGAGTGGGACCAGCGTTTCGGGCGCATGTTGCGGGACCTTCCCACACCCGCTACAGCCGTCGGTGCTGTACGCGTCCCAGCCCTATGTCCAGACTTTTTGATTGAAACATATCTGGACCATCAAGGGGAACAGTTCTGTCTCAAATACGACGCGAACTCGCTTATATACATCTCGAAAGCGATGGATCTGTTTGATATGACACTGTCCGCACTGGAGAGCCTCAATCTTACACCGCCCCTTCCAGCTCCAGCCCCGACTTCTTCCGCCCCTTCTGGATCACCAAAACGACGCTATGCGTCTCCCCCAGCTCACTTGACCCCTCACCCGCCTGCCCATCTACCCGATCTCGCCGCAGGCCTTTCCCCGCTGGCGAATACACCTGTATTGATATTGGGAGTGCAAAGTGACATCTTGTTCCCAGTGGAACAGCAGCGCGAGATGGCCGACGCTCTGCGTATGGCAGGGAACGACAGCGTCAGATACTATGAGCTTGGAGGTGTTTGGGGGCATGATACATTTTTGCTTGATGTCCTGAATGTAGGAGGCGCCATCAGGGGGTTCTTATCATAGCGAGCGATGAGCGTTGTAAAATAATGGAACATACATGTAACCTCTATGCCTTTAAAGGGGGGCGTCATGCCAACCCTAGTGACATTCGTAGCAAGTTGGCAGACATGGTTGGATTCAAGTCGGATTGCTTTTGTTGTAATCTGGAGGAAAGTACAGCCACCGTAATCTTAAGCGCCTTCCCTTTAAAGGATGTCTGAGGGTCATCGCCGACTTCATTGACGCACATTGCTGCCCATTGTAATCCGCAGCCTCTGTTTCGCAGCCTTCGCAGTAGCTTCCGTCCGTCATGAACCGCATCTTTGGAACTTCCTCAAGCAAGAAACCAAAGCCTACTCTGCAAGATGCTATCGCCTCAGTATGTTTAATCATGACATGCTCACTCGTGTGTTAAGCTATTTCAAGTAGACAGATGTCAGGGTTGCCTCTATCGAGGTGAAGGTGAAGAAACTTGATGGTGAACTTGCAAGATATAAAGAGCAAATGAGCAAGTTGCGAAACGGGCCGGGGAAGGTAGCTGAGGTCCATACCGTCACTTCCTATCCATGATCTGAATGTCTTCCAGGACGCCATTCAGCAGCGTGCATTACGAACGTTGAAGCAGAAGCGGATGTACGAGGGGCAATTGACGCAGCTGGCACAGCAAACGTTCAACATGGAGTCGGCGGCCCTCACCACAGACAATCTGCGGAACACGATGGCCACGGTGGATGCCATGAAGGTCGCCAACAAGGAGATGCGCAAACAGTACGGGAAAATAGATATAGATAAGATAGAGGTGAACAACATGTTCCGCCTTTTGATACACACACCTAACACGACGGTCCTAGAATATGCACTACGACATGGAAGACTTAATAGAACAGGCAAATGAGATTCAAGAATCTCTAGGACGATCATACGCTGTACCCGATGAAATTGACGAGGCCGACCTCGAAGCTGGTGCGTTTCTATGCATGCTTGTTGATTAAAGTTTCTCAACTGAACCACTTGTAATAGAACTCGATGCATTGCAATTTGAGGAGGAAGAAGAAGGACCTTCGTATCTTTCAGATCTCAACAGTGTCCCTGACTTTGTCGACGAGGCGCCGATAGAATCTCGCGATGTGAGTTTTGCGGAATCTTATTTGTTTTCGAATATCCAAGCTAACACTTTTGTAGGCGCCGTCGAAGGAGGCGGTCAAAACTTCTGCATGACCTTTCTTAAGTCTTGTTGTAACATTATCTAAGTCTTGTAATTTTATTTGTCATCAATTTCCTTGGAGACCCAAGGTTGATCCTGGCCGAAGCAAAATTCCAGTGTGGTATCAGGTTCTTATCTTGGGCACTGTGCTGCAACATCGTCACAGAAGCTACAATGCAAACGCGACAGACTACTCCAGCCACATCACCCGTAGCGTCGCGCAGAGCCCACTTCCGCAAACCAGTCATCATTTCTCCTGTTCTCTTCAGCAGAGGCAACGTTCACAATAGTCGACTTGCTTTGCGAATCTGAAAAAAAAGATTAGATCGCTTCAATATTGGTTAATCATACGCACAGGCATTGTAAGCCTCGAGACCATTCTCTCGTCCTATACCGCTCTCCTTCATGCCGCCCCTGTAGTTCATGCAGATATTTAGTCATCCAATACAGTCAGATACGGTTGCTGGACATACCAGGGAGAACTGGGATCATTTCGATGATGGGTATTAATCCAGACAAGACCTGCCTCAATCTCCGCCGACACACGGTGTGCTCTTGATAAGTCAGAGGTCCAAATCCCAGCTCCCAGGCCGTACTTTGAGGCATTTGCCAAAGCAATCCCCTCTTGCTCATCCTTGTAAAGTAGCAGAACCTCAGCAAACACTCTCTATCGCATGGCTACATGACATACCGTGAACCGCTTCACAACAACCACTGGGCCGAACACCTCCTCTTGCCAGATTTCGTCATTGACCTCAACATCTATGATCACAGTTGGTGGGAGGAAGCTGCCTTTCGAGAAATCAAAGCCATCAAGCGGGGAAAGCCCACTCAACCGCGTTCCGCCGGCGAGGACAGTACCATTCTGTCTAGAAAGCATACCCTCAATCCGCTCCAGGTGCCGAGTGGATATCACGGAGCCCATGGTGGATTCCGGATTGAGAGCTGATTTGATTCGATTCGCATGAGTGTATAAATGAAATGATGAAGCACGCACGATTTCCCATCCTCTGTGTAATGCTGTCGACTTTCTGTAAGAAGAGATGCAGAAATTCGTCATAAATCTGATCTTGTACAATGATTCGCGCGCCTGAAACGCATGTCTGCCCCGAGGCAACAAAGGATGCGAAAGCCACTCCATTGACAGCGGACAAGAGGTCGGCATCGTTGAATACGACTATGGGTGCCTGCCAGATATCGGTGTCACCATGGTAAAATGAATAGGAAGATTGAATGCGTACCTTGCCTCCAAGCTCTGCAGTATACGCTGCCAAATTTGAACCAACAATGCTTCCGAGATCCCTACCTGTCGAGGTTCCGGCCTGTAGAATTCCTGAGCTGTGCAGCATATAAATACAACTCAACCAACCGTGATGTCGACTTTTCGGATAAGAGGGTTGGATACCAGCTCTTTCCCCGTTGAAGCCCCATAGCCTGATAAGACAGAGAACACTCCAGAGGGAACTTATAGAGGGGTGAGCCTGAGTCTGTATATATTCTTAAGTTAACCTTACCTCCAGCTTCTGCAGCAATCTCTGCGAATTCCAGGACAGTAATTGGTGCCAGCTTTTCCCAATTTGCCGTCAGTAAGGGATGTCTCAGTAGTTAGGTACTGTAAATACCTCAGAAGGCTTGACAATCACGCTATTTCCAGCTGCCAGAGCTGGCGCAATCTTCTTTACTGCAATCAAAAGCGGATGATTGAACGGCTGAAAGTTCCAATGGTCATGCATAGATGATGATGTCAGAGACTCGACGACCTACAGTGATCTGGGCTACGACGCCCAGAGGTACCCGTTGGACATAGTTTAATAGTTTTCCTTGGGTAGGCGCAACAAAAGCTGAGTTTGTTCTGAGCAAAGCAGCGTAATAGTCACTGGTGTGCACGGTTAGCTGCCTGCTAAGTGAACCATCGTTGAAGCACGCACAGCCATTCGGGAAGACGGCCAAGCTGCGCATTCATTTCACGCAGCGCTCTTCCCGTCTGAAGAGACTCTATTTGGGCCAACTTCGGTATGTTGCTCTCTAGCAACCTGGCCAGCCGAGAGAGGACCAGGGAACGAGCTACTGGAGATGATTTGGCCCAGTCTCCTGAATCGAAAGCTGCTTGCGCCGCTTCAACTGTTTGTTGAACATCGGAAGAATTTGCAGCAGCGACTCTATAAAGCGTTTCTCAATATCAGTTTTCTACATCATTAGGTATGTGGAGTTGGTTGATTGCAACGCACGAGCAGATATGTTCTCCATTAGCAGGATTAGTAACCTGGATCCTGAGACGGTTATTTATGAGACAATCTCGACTATTGTAGCATCTATAATTGAGTTTACTCTTCACGGCCTGCAGCGCCTTTCTGCGAAAGCGTTTTTCCATAGTGCGGGCCGTACCAGGATCTATGGAGAGCCCTCTATTATAGCATTCGTGAGTCAATCCGGTATGATAGTATAATCGTTTCTTACGGTGCCGGCTGATGTGGTGAATCTTGCCCGAGTCATGACTTTCAGGAGTCGTATCCCGTAGACACTCGGACAAAGGAGCGAGAAGGTGAATGTCAAAGTACAAGTTGAAATGATGACAGGAGAATCAGAGGAACAGCCACGTGGAACTCTTCACGTACATATCATCCACTTCTGTCATGATCAAGTCTTTGTGAAATCAAGAAAGAAATCAGGAGATTACAACCAGTACGTGTGTATGGTATATGAGGTAGTACAGACCTAGAAGCGTTACAAAACTACGAGTACATTATAAACAGACTGTTAGGATAACAGAACACAAATAGATAGGTTATGGCCCAGGTTGCTCGAATCAGGGTAACTTACTGACCGCGGACCGCCCTCTCCAGTTCCGGAGTCACATTTGACATCCGAAACATCACCCCTGCTACAAAGACGACGAACGGTATCGTACCAAGTTGGCGGGTGTCAATCCAAGAAAATTGACACCGTTGCTCAATATGGATTACGACAAGTTGAAGATGTGGACAGCTGCGCGCGATGACCTCCATGGTTATGGCCATCTCCTGCTCGGTCTGCGCCGATTGTACTCTGAGGCCGAGGATTCTCATCGGGAGGCGGTTGGTGGCGAGCAGGTCGGCCATTTGGGAGAATCGACCCTCCATAAAGAGTGTGTGCAAAGTAGGGAATGGCTGTGTGGTAGCGTTGGTCGCGGAGACGTGGGGCTCCTCCAATAAGGGCATGAGACTGTGAAGTCCAACGAGGGATTCCAAGTCGCCATCAAGTGGGAGAAGTGACGATTCGGCGTGGCTGGACAGCGACGACTCGGCGTGGCCAGACGCATTGGCAATGAATCCGTGTCTTAGAGACGGCTCCAAAAGTTGAAGTGCGAGTTCCTCGAGATGCGGCATCGCCCCCAACGCTTCCAAATGTTGGCTAGAGGATGTGTAGACGGGCACCTCAGCCACGCGTACCATCCTCATGATTCGCAAGGCACTCAGCAGTGCCCCGTCCTCTTCCCAGGAGAGACTGTTCACACGAACAGCCAACTCGCGGATTTGAATCGGAGAGTGAGCCGTGGCAGGAGTTATATACACCTAGGGGGGAAGACATGAGCACCGTGCAGCGCGAGAAGTTCCGCGAGTTTACTCACCATGAAGGATCCTTGGCTACCTCGGGGCAGGAGCTCAAGGAGGGTAGACTGGCTGCCTAAACTGCCTTCAGTTGACTCGTTCTGGTGAGACATTGCGGTTTGGGGGGAGCGTTGAAGGATTGTTGGAGGGAAGAAGTGGTGACGGGCCGTCGATAATGAATAAGCTTCTAACCGTTCTCCCGCCTGCTTTTAACATTATTCAAGGGCCAGTATGATCCACCATTACTGACAATCTAAGTATGCATCTGAGACAACCAGTCGGGTGGCCGGAACCAATGAGTGAGAGGGAGGAGGGAGGAGCAAGGCGCGGAACTGTGGTTTCGGCACTTGTGGTTGTAGCTGCGAGCCAATTGGAGTCCAGGGATGTGCGCTAAGACCATAAAACGCCTCCGGGTGGACAGGTTAGGAAGACGGCGGTGGCCATGGAAGATGAAGAGAAGCACGGACCTGACGTGCGCGCATGGTTTCGTACTAATTGATCTCCCAAAATGCTCGTACAACGCGCTTAAAGCCACCATGGGCACAGCTTCACAAAGCGGGCTTTGCAGCATAACGCAGATAAGTAGCCGGTTTTGACGGACGATACAGCAAGATGCCTCGCTCACAACCCATGTGTACGCCCACAAACGTACATATATGGCACACTGCCACCATTTGCCGCAAATGAGGACAGCAAACCAAATGCGAGGCTCCCAAAACGAGACACGTACGAATGAAAACTGACCAAGAGATCTCTCCGAAGACTCGGCGACTACATGTGCGCTTTCTAGCGTCCAGTTCTGAAGAGGATGCTCAAGAACTCCAGAGAAATTCGCAGTGGGTAGCTTTGTCTCAGGGGATAGAGGCAACCAGTTTAATGCAAATTACTATAATTCACAGTATGGTCCGGACTCCGGAGAACGTGAAGAGCGAACATTTATTAGATTCACATACGAACAAGGAGATCAGACACCGATTATTCCGGCCCCGTGAAGGAAGATTTCCACAGAATGCTCTTTCACGCGGGTTTTCATGCCCCTTTGGCGCATAGAGCGACAGAGCGTTGACAGTTTGAGAACAAGGGACGGGCGACCGTGGTTAGACGAGATGAAGAGTGCGTATAAATTCCGAGCGCCTTTAGACGCGCGACAGATCACGTGGTCATTGTGTGGAAAAGTCGGGCAGAAATCAACACTAAGTTTCAACCCCCCCTTTGGTTCCACCCGTCATCGCCTCTCTTCTGGCCACCATCTAGTATCCCACTTCTTGGATACTGAAAGTCTTTACTCCATCTGCTCATTCGCTCTTTGCTTCTTAGTATCCAAAACCTCATAAATCATGCCACCGCGTAGATCTAGTCGAGCTGCATCGGTGAAGCCGGTCGAACCAGTTGCAAAACCTGCCCCCCGCGCGGCTCGCAGCCAACCACCGAAGCGTGCAGCCGCGGAACGCTCCCCCTCGCCTCCCCCAAAACGCAGGCGGGCTGCAACCAAGGAGCCAGAACCTCCCGTCAAAAAACCTCGATCCAAAGCGGCGGCTGCTCCTGCTGCGAAGAAGCCGCTTTCTAAGAAGGCGACAGCTCCGGCGAGAAAGCCCCTTGCGATTAATGGTCTTCCCGCTGTTCACGAGGAGGCGACACCGAAGGAGGTGGTGCCACAGAAGCCGTATTTCAACGCATTGCCCACTCCACCAGAGCACACCCGCCCAGCGCCGCAATTGTTCGTATGGGGTGCTGGAAACTTCGGGCAATTTGGCATGGGCCCTGACCATCTTGGAGAGTTTGGTAAGCCAAGAAAGAACCCTTGGATAGAGGAGCAGATTGGCGATGGGAGCTTTGGAGGGGAAGGTGCTGGCCTGGAAGCAGTGGCAGCAGGTGGACTGCACACGCTTTTCATTGACGAGAAGGGCACAGTAAGCTCCATCATCCATTCTCGCTCTACTCCCTCTCATGACATTCCTGCAGGTATGGTCGTGTGGAGTAAATGACGATGCTGCGTTGGGACGCATCACCAGCGACGTGCCAAATCCCGCAAATCCCGGCTCTTTCTTGGATGTAGACGAGCTTACAGCTGTTCCTCATCCCTTGCAAACCCTCGTCGATGAAAATTTCCGTGCGGTCAAGGTTGTTGCCGGCGACAGCGTGTCCGCGGCGATCAGCTCCGCAGGCGAGCTCCGTGTGTGGGGTTCTTTCCGAGTAAGTGAATAAGATTGGGACGTTTTTCACGTGTATAACTAATGCACTTCTACTAGGCGAATGAAGGCTCCCTTGGTTTCGCTGACGGGCGCAAGCATCAGTTTACGCCCATCTCCATTCTGGAACTTGCGCACAAGCCAGGCGATGCCGAAAAAGTCGTTTCTGTTGCATCAGGAAATAACCATCTCCTTATCCTGACCACCCATGGACACATCTTCTCCCTTGGTGCGGGCGAGCAAGGTCAACTGGGACGTAAAGTGCTGGAACGCCGCAAAATACATGGGACTGTTCCCGAAAAAATCACCCTGGGCCTTCGCGCAAATAGAGCTGTGGTAATTGGCGCGGGAAATTACCATTCCTTTGCCGTAGACGAAGGTGGCGACGTTTGGGGATGGGGCCTGAACACGATGGGTCAGACTGGGACTGGGATATCGAGCACAGGCGACAATGAAGTCACACTTCCCGCGAAGGTCATTGGTCTGAGCAAAGAGGAACTAGGCGGAGATACAGTCATTGAAATTGCTGGAGGGGAGCATCACACCATCTTCTTGACTTCAGGAGGCAAAGTCTATGCTTGCGGGCGGTCCGATGGAGGCCAGCTCGGTTTGGAGCCCAGTGACCCTGCGTTCAAGGATCGCCAGCATCCCGACTTTCTGCCGGAGCCTGTGCAGGTGACTTTCCCTGATCCTGAAGATCTCATCGCACACATATCGACCGGAACACATAACAACATGGCCGTCACAGTGGGCGGTGCGCTTTACGCTTGGGGAGAGGGCACTCAAGGCGAGCTTGGAATTGGAGAAGCCGGGGAAGCTGAAACGCCCACCATTATTGTTCGGAAAGAGGGTGGTTCTTGGAGTGCATTGGGCGTGGCTTGCGGTGGACAACATACATTGGGTATCTTCAAGAACAAAGCATAATTTCCTCATAATTTCTCATCCCGTGCGATACATATACTATTCATATTTCAATTACATCTACGGACACCTACGATACATAACTTTTGACGCGTCTTTCAATACATGGAGAACACAGTTGAACGCGTCTGTGGCTGTTTGTTGACGCCTGTGTTGGTTCTGTTTGATCACTCCCACGCAAAGGTCGCCGCGTGTTTTGGCGTGTCAGTTTATTACTATTTGTCTCCTCTTTCCCGCCCCCGTCGCGTCCCTACTGCTACTCCTCCTCCCGCCCCCCGCTCTCTACATTCCTCTACCCAAATCTTCCAGTTTTCCCACCATGCAACGCCCGGGTCCTCTGCAAGAACTACCACTCGAACACTTCTTACCACCTAACCCAAATCTGCCGAGAAGTCCGTATAAATTGGGCAAAGGCAGTAAACGACCTCTATCGCCCGGCGCGCCGTCAACCTACAGCCCTGCCAAGCGTAGGATCCTCGCAGTGGAGGGAATATTGTCACCAGAGTCGCTGAAGAGCCCGCTATCAGCAGCTGCGCTTTATCCGACCCGCTTTGGAGATTTGGCTCGGGGCCCCGATAGCCCAGCTCGCAAGCTCAATTTTGGGCTCCCTAAGAATCACACGGAAAGCTCTCCTGGGAGCAGCACAGTCGTTCATTCCACTCCATCATCTCACACCAACGCTACCCCAACGCGGACCAAATCCAAATCCCTCGCCCCGTCTCCCGTACTCCTTTCCAAATCCACAGCGTCTGCTTTGCCTGCCCTACCCAGTGATGGTTCTGAGATGGACGATTACTTCTCCACTCCCCAACCACCTCGCTACAATACTCGCTCCAGCACCAGCAACACTCTCCCCATGATGATCCCCCGCGAGCTTCCCCCACCACCAGATCGCCAGTCGATGCACTACCCTGGCTTCGACGTACTTCCCGATACACACATCCCTCTTCTACGCGCGCGATCCGTGTCCGTTGAGCCACTAGATATGGGAAGCGAACCAAAGCGAGATAAGGAGTGCTGCAAAGAGAACGTGGCTCCGAGGCGGAGGGCAAAGAAAGCAGTTACCGCGCCAGAAGCGGCAGAGCTTACTCGGTCAGGGCTGTTGTCGCCATTGGGGAAACAGAAGGAGGCTGAAAGAACGGGAAAGGCTAAGTCAACCCCTGGCACGCCGAACAAGACTAGTACAGCAGACCGCATGGCTTCCATGACACCTACACCTCGGCGGAAAGGCCCAGCTGCTACCGCCGTTGCCACGCCACAAGAGAGAAGGCAGGCGAGACGCATGCTTGAGGATGAAGCTGACGAAGTTGGAGGAGATGAAGACACTATCAACGCGATGCTTTGACCGCCCACACTCATTCTACGACTCATTCCACCTACAGAGGACAACGATTCACGTACTCCATTTATTCTTCATCTATATATACTAACGACGAATATACCACATATTCCACACACCTCTTGCCTCGCTTTGTTTCCCAAGTTTGATGTACATCATTGCACGTATCAGAACGCCATTTCCATCTCTCTCGAAACACTATATTGATTTGTGCCCATATACTATCTACCATCCTCACATCCATGATCTCACAAACAATGGTTAGAACGTAACTCTTAGGCCTAATGGCGTCTTTGCCTTCCATGTTGAGTTGAGCTGGTAAGCTGGTAAGTTACCAAGTATCGCAACAATATGCAATGAAAGACAACAAACACGTTCGGGGTCCACCCTGACAGCCTGGTGTTGCGGACCTGCCCGTAAAGAATCTGAAGACGGGGTCAGCAGACGATAAATGTTATATGAGCGCAGTTCCAGCTGCTGCTTCATAAAAGCGTCCCGTTCACTCTGAAGTATAACCTGTGTATTACACTGTCCAACGGTCCATGACCGGCAGGTCTAGTATTGATTTTAAGTGCATTGTCACTGACAGCAATTCTATCGGCTACTTGCTGAATCGCTTCGTTAACTTCTCCACCTCCTGGCAATCGGTGGCTCCCCGAACACAAACAACAGTAGCCCCGCCGCGGTCTGGTCCATCCGGAACCAAGCATTTAACGTCCTGCTCATTAGGACAGGGGCAAGACGCCGGTGTTTCCACACAGGCATGAGTGTCGGGACACAAGTAGTGTGCGCAGGGTACTGGCGGTTTAATCGTCAGACTTGGTTTAGATAGCGGCACTGCAATAACGCTCACCGCTTTCAAGATGCTGCGCCCAGTGAGAAGCACCTGCTGGTCGCTGCTGCTGCTGTTGGTGCTGTTGACCAAACATGTCGCCAAAGAAATTGCCGAATTGCGCGTATGCACAGCTCGTCAAGAAGAGCAGAGTGATATGAAACAGCAGCATTTGTGCAAGAGTCGATGGTCCAGTCGACGTGTACAGTAAGATGTCTTTTGGTACCGAGCTCATCGCGTCACGGAGCCTAACTCGGAAACCCACTTTCTCTTTCTAACACACACTTTCAACATGGCTCTCGCAAGACCAGCAGTGAGTGTGCCAACAATGATAATGTTGTGAAATGCTGACCCGACTCCTAGTCCAAGTTACCCCCTGGCGCGAATCGCATCCTTTTCGTAAAGAACTTAAACTACCAAATAACAGGGGAGGATTTGTATGACCTCTTTGGCCGATATGGTAGCATACGACAAATACGCATAGGGAACGAAGGGAAGACGAAGGGCACGGCATTTGTGGTGTTTGACGATGTCATGGACGTGCGTGGACTACCTTTTCTCACTTGAATCTTTGAACTTACTGTACTTGTAGGCTAAGAACGCGCTCGATCACCTGAACGGTTTCCATCTTCAGGAGCGTTACATCGTCGTGCTCTATCACATGCCAGCCAAGCAAGACGCCGCTGCCGCGAAGGCTGATTTGGCGGCCAGAGAAGAGGAGTTGTTGCGGCTGAAGAAGCAACATGGTATTGGTGACGATTAGAGGAAGGGTCGGGGATAACGTATACCGCCATTTTGGTGAGGTACACGAACATGTATTAAAAGTTTCATAATATCGCTTGCTGCGCTCAATTAATGTCTTCTCCGTGCAGCGTTCCGATGGCCAACCGCATCTCTTAGACTGCACATTCCCCTCTGAACCTAACAATACTCTCGGGATGTCGCAGCTGGACGTCTCAATGGTGGTGGTATCGTCACACAGCATTTGCCATCGGCGTAAAGAAGCTAAGATCAGACGCAAAGTGCTGTCTGGACATTTTAATAGAAATGCATTTCAGATTACGAAAATGCGCTCATCCGTGAACTCTTGATCAAATCCTTGCCCGGTGGATGCCAAGGACGATGCAATAGAACACACACACACACACGACTAGCTGGGCCTACACTTCGGACAGACGCTGTCGAGGTTCGGCGCTGCTACAAAGTAAGCACCAGGTCTACGAGAACGAAGGGAAAGTTGCCAACCATACTGCTGTGGATACTGGTGACTGTCGTGACAATTTTATCTCCATCAGTTCTAAAAATGCGGTTTGGATATGATTCACCCACTATTGCCAGCATGTCTTCTTGCAAGATGGCGGCGTGCAGCTAGGAGGGTGAGCCGGGCTGAAAATGCAGCGTTCAAGGTCGCATGTAATCTGGGCAGAGTTTCGAGTGAGACAGTGCGTCGTGTATATGTTTGGCTGCACTCTACCTCCTCGTCAGGCTTTGCATAGTTCGACGTCAAGGTCAGTCGCGAGTGCTCAATCCAACCACTGCACTCACCAGATTCACAGCATGGCCGCATCTAGGAAGGTTCTGAGTACGAGAAAATGATGACACAGGAGAAAATGACGCACTTGATGTAAACGTTTCTAACTCTGCGCCAGAGTGTCGCATAAGCACAGCGCTCAAGCAGAGTACGATCTCAAGGGGAATGGCTTGGGAATGGCTCACCTGCGCCAGTAACACATGAGATTCTCAGGGCGATAGCGCTCAGAACCATCAAAGCTCATGCATTTTATATGGCTCGCAATTAGCAGGATAAGTGGCCCTGTGATACCAGGATTCACATTGGTCATGACTTTCCCTACTTCCAATCAGTCGGCGTGGAACAACTTAATGCGAGCATGCACGCATCTAGCTGGCCGACCCGGTTTAATTAAGACGCTTATCTCTCTCCCAAGGTCGGGAAGGTCCCAAAGGAGTATATTAAACCGCTCCGGTATCAGGTGAGTGCTTCAGAGTCCAGAGTCGTTCAAGTGATTGTCAAGCCTGAAACGTGTTTTGCATGCGAAAGACCCTGGGTAGGGTAGACCGGCCAACAAATCACCAAACATACAAGCAGCAGAGATGCGTAGAACCACGCATTGGGGTATGCTATGACGGTCATGAGGTGCAAATCTTTCGTAGATAGCCATAGGAAACGAGGTGTTCTGAAATAGTGACAGGTACAGTGTCAAGCGCCTGTATAACGCATGCGCATTGAATTGCGGTGACTCAAAGTTTGCGAATTCCAGATTGCTACCCTTTCTTCCCGCAGCCTCTTCTTGTCAAGATACATCCGATAGATCTATTGGATAGCCACCTCGATCTGAAGCCACCGGTATCACGAGAGCTCTTGACGGTATTACTTTGACTTGGGCTGGGAGAAAATTCTGTGTCGTCTGCGTCACTCGGCCGTATCTGCATCATGATACAATCCAGGCGTGCAGTAGCCTCGATTGATTTTCAGTGCTCAGTTACGCAGAAGGTTGTACCTTGATGGATTCTGTGATCTGCGCCTGTCAAACGGAGGATCTGTGACTTTTATAAAAAGTGCCACATTGTGGCGTTTTCTTCTTGCTACATATGCGTCGGGAATTCTTATCTTCGCCAACATGATGCAGCAGCGATGGAAATCTCAACAGTTCCACGAATAATTCGCAAGTCCGGAAGCCTATAATACACTGATAGAATTTTGGCTACGCTGTCTTACCACAAAATGTTCTAGGACCTACTGCTCTTGCGACACCGAACTTCGGATCCGCCTTTCTCATGTGGCGAAATTCGTGTTGTCAACTGAGCTGCCTTCGTCAATATGCAGCCTCCTGCTCCCGTGGCCATTTACCCCCGTTAACTCCATAGACGGCCTACCCTTGTTGTGCAAAAAAAATTCCACCAAAATTGAAGGTCAGATGCCGTTCGCACACACTGTAACATTACGCGAAACTCGCCATTTCGATCCGAGATTCTTGCTCCCCTTGCCAGTCCTTTGGTACTGCAACCGGAGGCCCTGGAGTGGCAGCTCTCGACTTCACGACCCAAAAGCCTGTTACTCTCTTACTCTGCCGTTCGATTAGCTGGCATAAAGGACCCCAGCCAGGTACCAGTCCCAGCGAAGATGAACAGATGAGCCTCATCATATTTCGCAGCGAATTCTCGCGTGCTACACTCGGATCCGTGATGTATTCCAGCCTTACATGGTTTTTCATCTCCGGCGAAGCGGCCCTTCCAGAGTCTCGTGCCAATCAATCTCCAACGTGTACATCTCAAAATTTTGTAGGCTTTTGAAACCAAGAATACTTTTGGGACTTCTCTTGCCACATGCTAGCTACTGAAGCAACCCGCGGCCTCCTATGGTGACGGTGTGCAAAACATCGCATACGACCCGTTGGTTCATGACATCGGGCACCACACTCGCCGGGCGCTGTGTGCGAGTAGATGTGGGTGATGTTTAATCTTCCGGTGCTGGATGGTCAGGAGGGCTCCAGTATATACTTCCTTTTATTCGCCTGTGTGGCGCTCTTTTCAACCGTTTCAATTCTTGATCAAGGTCTCGATGTCATAGATCTCATGGAAGCCAGCGGTGCATGTTCATAGAAGTGTGGCAAACTTCGAAATCAGAATCTCTCGCCATTGTTTTAAGCGCTTCCGCGCTGTGTAATATCATTGGAAAATAAAGAGAGTTGCAGTCACAAAGGTTGAACATAACGAGATTACAGTAAATGACAGAACCCGAAAGTTTGCTTAACACCGCGTGGAGTATACTATTGCGACTTTACCAACCGCATATGAACATAACACTACACAATATCAAATCAGTTCGGCGGCATTGACCGGCATCTCGTCCTGTTACAAGTAGCGTTAGATGAGCACAATCAGCCATTCGGAGATACACTCACAATCTGTGTGCTGTAGAATTGTTCTGTGGAAGGGCAATGTTTAGTATTATAAATCAACATGTGGCATTGACACTTACCGATATCACGAAGAATGCGCACGTCGTCTACAGTGACGAACTGTCGGAATGTCAGCTTACCTCGGTCTTCGGACACTCAGAAATGACAACGTACGTTGATGGCAACACCTTTGCGACCGAACCGACCTGACCGACCAATACGATGGATGTAGTTTTCACGATTGCTGGGAAGACATAATCAATCAACATTCAATGCAAGCACGGTTTGACTCACGCGGGTAGATCATAGTTGATAACCAATGACACCTGTTGTACATCGATACCACGGGCCCATACATCCGTCGTTATCAACACACGTCTAGGAGGTGCATAGTGTAAGCGAACTGGCAAAACCACCAGGACCAAGAAAAGCTCACGATGTTCCGCCGCGAAATTCTGCCATGATAGCATCCCTCTCCTTCTGAACCATCTCGCCATGCATTGCTGATACGGTGAAGTTGGCGGCGCGCATTTTTTCGGTGAGCCAGTCAACCTTGAGAATTGTGAGCATTTATATCTTCCAGTGGCACTTCAGAATTACCTTGCGCCGGGTATTGCAGAAAATCACAGCTTGTGTGATTGTCAGGGTGTCGTACAGGTCACAAAGAGTGTCGAACTTCCAGTCCTCCTTTTCTACTGCCACGAAAAACTGTTTTATACCCTCTAGTGTCAACTCGTCACGCTTTACGAGGATACGGATCGGGTCGGTCATGAACTTCGTCGTCATTTCCAGCACATCGTATGGGAGGGTGGCGCTCAAGACAACGACCTGCGTCGCGGGTGGCAGGTAGCGGTAGACGTCGTAAATCTGGTCCTTGAACCCTTTGTTCAGGAGCTCATCAGCCTCATCCAAAATCAACATTTTGATATTCCGCGTCCGCAAACTCCGCCTTCGAATCATGTCAAAGACACGTCCAGGTGTCCCGGACACCACATGTTGTCCATACTCGAGTTTTCGGATGTCCTCGCCGATAGATGTTCCGCCAATGCACGCGTGGCACTGCACGTTCATGTAGTCGCCTAGCGCGAGTACGACTGATTGAATTTGAGTCGCCAACTCGCGGGTAGGTGAAAGTATAAGCGCTTGTGTTTCGCGCACGGTGATGTCGATGGATTGGAGGACCGAGATGGAGAATGTAGCTGTTTTACCGGTGCCAGATTGAGCTTGCGCGATCACGTCTCGCCCTTGAGTTATAGGCAGAATGGCACGCTGCTGGATGGCAGAGGGCTTTTCAAAGTCTAAAAGTGCCCCTCAGGAATGGTCGGACACGTAGAGGAGACAACCGGGACGCACTGTAAGCATATATGCCTCGAACAAGGTCCTCTTTGAGACCTAGGTCGTCGAAAGTCGATACAACTGAGACCGCCTCAGAGGATTCGAAAACCAGTTTCTGTAATTCGCCACTTGGTAAGTCCAGTTTCAAAGAGGAGAGATAATGGGGTTCACTTCGTCTCCATTGTTTATGCCAGCCATAATGTACGAATTTGTAGACAGTAG
Organism: Athelia psychrophila; assembly: GCA_001630335.1. NCBI lineage: Eukaryota > Fungi > Basidiomycota > Agaricomycetes > Atheliales > Atheliaceae > Athelia > Athelia psychrophila. Next base: position 96,009 of record KV417741.1, read on the forward strand.
AGTGGTTGTAGGTCAAGGGGCGTGCGAATTTACACAAACGGCCATTCTGTCTTTGCACTGGAAGCACGCGCGCCTTGCCTCAACCTGCCACTGAATTCGCAACAATGGACTCTATCATCGAGCAACAGCGCCAAAATCACGAGGAGATAGAGCGTTTTGAACGCGCGCTGTACACTCTATTGTCTAGACACCAGCCAACCCACGAGTCGAGGCTACTTAATGAGCACAAATCTGCTCAAGTTTTAGACCGCATCTCGTCACGAGTTACCGCGCTTGACAACATCTATGCCGAGGATGATGTTAGACAGGCAGAGATAAATCTTCTGTCTGCTCCGCAACAGCAAAACGATCTCTCGGAGTTCTATTCGCGGTTGGTGAAGATTCAGGAGCACCACAGCAAATATCCTGATGCTACTCCAGGAGGATTCGACCTCGAGCTGGCTGCTTTACTTGAAGAAGGGAACCAGGATGATGAAGAACAGGAGGAAGAAGATCGTACGTGCATTCTATCAGTATGAACCGAAGTTAAAGTTAGCTAAACGCGTCTATAGCCATCGCGCTTATGTTCTCAGGAGAGGAGGCTTACGGCAAATACGTCGATCTGTATACCAACCACACCGCCTACAACAATCTCAAGGGCATAGGAAAACGTCCAGGATATTTGCAATACCTTGACATTCTCATGTTGGCCTCAAAAGGACCGGTTCACGAGGAGCTATCTAAAGAAACAAGATTGACCAAAGACTACGAGTCGTGCGTCCTCAATGATATTGATAGTCAGTGGGATATGATGCTGACACTTGACAAAGATATATCAAGAATTTACATGCGTACTTACTATCGTTTAGCAGGCGAACGCAGCCACTCGTTGATATCGACGCACAACAACGGGAAGCAGAGGCCGAGTTCGAAACCAAGTGGGAAGCTGGTGATATCCCTGGGTGGGAGGAGGCAAAACCGAAAACCCAAACAAGCAATGGGGAAGCTGGAGGAATTTGGTGTACAGCTTGTAAGTATTTTACCTGGGGAGGTTGGCGAGTCCCAATTGAGAAATTATCCCAGGCCAAAAGAATTACTCAAAACAAACCGTCTACGACGCTCACCTTACCTCGAAAAAGCACATCAAAGCGACTGCCAAGCAGGCGGCGTCGGACGCGCCACCAACAAATCCTAATGGCACTTCAACTCCTCACGCAGCCTCTGTTCCTCAGCAGTCCCCTGCAAACTCGAGGTTACGCATGGCTGCATTCTTCACACACTTAACCACTTCTTTGCTAGTATCGCTTGCACTCATAATCAACGAAACCAAGTCGAATGTGGAGCGCAGGTTTTCGCTCACCGCACGGGAGCGTGAGCAGGAACTGCTGGATCAGTCCAAGCCTGCAACTCAACCTGTCAACTCGTCCGGACAAGCAGGGGAAGGCGAAGAGGAGGAAGAGGAGGAGAGGATCTACAATCCGCTCAAGCTGCCTCTTGGATGGGATGGCAAGCCTATTCCATACTGGCTCTATAAACTTCATGGCCTCGGAGTGGAATATCGCTGCGAGATTTGCTCTGACCATGTGTACATGGGCAGGTATGTGTTTCCGATTTGCTGATACCAGCACTTTGTGCTGACATTTGGTTGCAGGAAAAATTTCGACCGACACTTTCAGGAGTCACGACATGCATTCGGTATGCGTGCAATGGGGCTGCCCAATACCAAACACTTCCACGAAATCACGCGCATTGCTGACGCTCTTGCTCGTGAGTAGATTTGTACCGAAATATCCTTCATCCTCACTGATGATTTTGATGCCCTGCAGTTGCCGAGAAGCTGAAACAAGAAGGTCGTCATGAAATTTTCGAGAACGAGACCATGGAAGAGTTAGAAGATGACGAAGGCAACGTATATAACCGCAAGACTTACGAGGATCTGAAAAAGCAAGGATTAATATAATCTACCGGCATGGGTTCATCATTTCACCCAATGTTAGCAGTTGTTTTTTCTGTATTGAATTGCATAATTTCGCGCAGACTTGATATTCCAATCTTCAGCTACACGAAATCATACGCGAAATCATAAATTGTATATCGTTACATCGCAAGTGCAGAGAAACTGACTGCCACGAGGGCACTATCAAACTAAGTCTATAGGTCTGGATCGGTGAGCCTCTTGGGAAGAGGTGGAGGGGGCTTTCGAACGGCTTGTGTCGGAGCCATGGGTGTTTGCAAGGATAGTGCGTGACTATAAAGCTCATCCTCAGACGAAGAGGGTGATGATGAAAGAGGTGAATCAATGGGAGAGTCGAAGGGATTTCCTCGAATATTAGGCAGGACATCGAAGTCTGGAATCGGGAAAACACCTTGCGGATGATCTGCGAACGGTAAGCCTTCAATGGTGATATGAATGTATCTTGAGACGAACCGGGGCCATCCCACCATGCTGTCTCATCAGAGCTCGGTGGAGGTACTGTTGGAAGATAGTGAGAAAAATAATATCTTGTGAAATATGGAGTTCGCACATTCAACAAAGTCCACCGGTAAAGCTAATGCAGCAAGCTTCTCGTCTAGCTTTTCTCCGGGTACCGTTGAAGTTACACTTTCTAGCAGCATCCTGGCTAGATTGGCTTTTTTCAAAGGGTCAATGATCCTGACTTCTGCTCTCATGAGAGCGAATACTGAAACAGTG
>KV417742.1:0-33278 GCA_001630335.1 Athelia psychrophila
ATACGTCTGCGGCCCCGCACCATACACCCCTCCTTGACTCGCCCCCTCCCCGCTTCCATCGTGTGTCGGCGCACCCCTACCGCCCCCATCTCTTCCCATGAGCGCCTTGTGGGCGGCCAACTGGGCGGCCAGCTCCGCCTCGCTGAGCAGCTTGCTCTCCGTCTTGGGGCGCTTCGCCTGGGGCGATATTGAGCCGGCGGAGAGGCCGAGCTCAATCTCTTTGCGGCGCTTGCAGTCCGCGATGTCCGGCGCAGGGATGCCCTCCATGGCGAATATCTCAACTTCATAGCCGTCGCGGCCGGGTAGGGCGTTTCGATGCGGGGGAGACTGTGGGTGGGTGGTCAGTTTCGGCGCAAGTAACGGAGAAAGATAGGAAAGATGATGATAGGAGATGTATGAGAAGAAGATTCGAAGAGGGTAGAAGGAACAGGGAATGGGGAAGATGGGGATGGGACGCGGAACGGGGACTCACTTGTCAGGCCATGCCAGGCTCGATGCTGGATACTTAGGTGCCCCGCTGACAGTTCCACTGCCGCAGAGATGTGTGCTTAATTTGCAAATTTGCAAATAAGTCACACGCCACAAACAACACGAACAAACAAATCAAGCAAACTTGGCGCAACTACCCTCAGCCGCTGTGCCTTATCATAACGTCACAATGTCCTTGTTCTACGGCGAACGCTCTGCTGCGCCTGCGCGCCTAAGCTATCCTCGCGTGCAGGTGGACTCCAAGAAGACTCACAATGTATCCATGCAGCCCACGGTCACCTCCAGCCCTTCAATTTTGAAAACACAATCTGTTGTCACTCCTGTCACTCCTCCACCGAGCGCCAGACCTTCTTTAGATATCGGTCCAGCCCAAGACGAAGAGAGCGCAATCATTCAAAACATTAAGAGTGTGTGTTTGCCAAGCTTTCGCCCGGCAGGTGAAATCAGAGTCGGTCCCAAACAATGCAATCCGATTAAAAATCTAATCCAGCATGCAGGTATATGTTGTTTCTGTGGATAGCTTTGAGAAGCTGGCAGAGTTTCTATCGGAGCAGAGAATCAGGTGTGCTATATTCCCTCTTTGCAAGCATAAGGCACCTTGACAAATGCCGTTTAGATATGACTACTGGTTCGATTCACAGCGCCTCATTGTTCGCTTTCCATCAGCGACGCATGAAGCAACAGTGGTTCACTTCTCCAATCGCATCGGATTCCTTATGGAACAGCAGGAAACATCTGACCGGGAACGCTTCAAATGGCTACAGGGGGCCAACCTCACGAGTCACATTGTGAACTATCCGGATGGCCCTGACATCGATTTTGTGGCGGATATGACGGTGCACAACAAGCGCAACAAGCCGGTGCTCATCATCGAAGTCTCCGTCTCTCAGACCAAAGACGATGTCACCAAGAAGATTAAAGAGCGATTGTCCCTCTGTCCGTCGCTTGTAGGCGCCATCATTGTCAATTTTGAAGAACGCCCAAGATATCACAAACCAGCACGCGACCCGGTCGCCGACGACACCCTATCGGAGGATACATGGGATAATCTGCCCGCCGGCACCCTTGGATCAGGCCCCATTGTCGTGAGGGGGGATCGGTGGTGTGGAGCGATAACATGTTGTTTTGATGTCTGGCTTCGAGATACCGAGCCAAGGGTAACAGAGAAAGTACGTGACCCTATTCGACTCAGCTCCAACTCTAATCCTTTCTGCGTTTTAGCAAGTTATCCCTGAGTCCCCCGAGGGCACTGCGGACTTAGATGCTGCCCTTTCAGAGCTCTGGCTTCGCGTAGTGCGATCAGTTGGAGGACCTCAAGCGCAACCGGTTGCTTTTGATGCCAATTGGGACAAATTCCGGAGGGACATCACACAATCTTTCAAAAACACGGCTCTAGCGCGATATGAAAGTTGGATTCGATCGTCAAAGAAAAGGCGTAGGAATGAGGTATCAGAGTCTCCATCAGAGTCTCCAGACTCGTCCAAAGTGAAGCGAAGTAAGGTAGAGTAGAGTATAGTGCATTGCGTGCGATCAGCATATACGTTCGTTTGAATGAAGTCATGCATTCCATGCGCACGAATGTAGAGAATACGGTTGGCTTACTTTGCTTTTATGCATTTCCCTCTTCCCCCGTGTCGACAAAATCACCCCATTGACGTCGGCCGCGCACCAAGAATACACGTACAACAGGGCTTTTATTATCGCCCTCCCTCCCTCGCCAGAGCACACCGCTCTCGCTGGACACGCTCGGAGCTCCTACTCAATCTTCTCTCCTCCACTGTCGTCGGCGCCTGCTGCTGTTGACTTTGTTGCGGACGCGCCATCGCAGCACCCATCGTCTGCGTGCGGAACGCGATGCCGCGCGTCTTCTCGATGACGGATTAGTAAACTGGGAGCGGTGGGCGGTTAATCTCAATCACGTTCTGTGGGGAAAGTTAGTCAGCGACGTCAAAAAGAGGGAAGGATAAAGACGTTGGATGATATGAAGGACGCGTTCAAAGATGGAATGGGTCATAAGTATAGTAAACAATGGGTATTGGGGGACATGTTGGGAAAGGGGGGGAAGACGATGAGGCAGGCAGGGGGGATGTGCAGCGTCCAAAGAAAGAACTGAACACGAAGAAGAAAGCTAGAGGAAGTGGAGAAATATGTATGCATGGTATGGTTCAAAGGCCGTAATGTATCGTGCAAAGGATGCGCAGGAGCCGCCCTCCTCCGGGCCCAGATTCAGCCGCTTACTCAAATCCCCAATATCGATGCGCTGGTGTATCCGAACATACACCTCGCTCACGAGCCCCCGCGCCGCCTCCACGAACTCGTCCTTGAATTTGCCGAGGAAGAATTCATCCTGAACCACGGCAGAGGCGGAGGCGAGCTCGCGTTGGGCTGCCTCAAAGTCGAAATCGGCGTAGAGGAAGTTGAGGAAGTATGTGAGCGGTTCCGTGCACTGGTACTCCGTCTGTATCGCCTTCACGATCTCCTTCAACGCGTGCTTCACCCTTGTCGATGTGGGCGCGGCAGGGGTGGCAGTAGAGGAAGGCGAACGGCGCACGAGGACAGCGGCAGCGTCGAGGTAGCGCAGGATCTACGGGCAGGCAGTCTGGATGGTGGCGAGTTATGTGGGCGAAAGAAACGTCTCGAGGAGAAGCGTCCGCCCATTTGGGTGGTTGAAGTAAACGAACAGACTCCAATGCGTCAGCCATGTCCTGCTGTGCAGCTGCGCCCTCGCCGCATCCCCCCACTGCCCCGTGTACATTGGACCGCGCGTCCATAGCGTCGCGAAGGAGATTGAATTCCTCCAGTGCGACGTCCCACTTTCCGGTGAGGATGGCGGAGGCGAGCTCGCCCCAGTGGGCGGAGGCGAGGAGGTCGGCGTTGGTGGAGAGGACGCGGAAAGGGTAGAGGTAGTCGGCGGCGCCAGAGTAGTTGCTGTAGGTGAATTGGAACTGGCCGAACGTGTAGGGCCGTTATTTGAGCGGGTGTCAACTGTTGTGAAATGTTAGCTTCATGTCTGGCACGGTTGCATGGGGAGACGAAAGAAGGAATGAAGACGTACGTTGTAGTTGTCTTTTAGATACTGAAGATTCTGCGCCTTGTCCCGCCTCTGCGCCTGTACATGTGCAACATCCCGGTTCTCAATCACACCCAGAACCGCCGGTGCCTCCTGCTGCAGCCTTTCATTTGTCGACAGCGCATTCTCCCGCGAACTCTAAACACACCATCCGTCATCAGTACACCTCCAACATCAGATCGCGAAATAATGGGTGGGCCCTACTGACCGTCGGGAATGGGTATACCAGCGTTCAACTCCTCGAACGTGCTCACGGCATAATCAGCCATGTTGGTGCCCTTCGCGAGCTCGTACTAGGCGGCCTGCACATCAGCGACAGGGAAAACGGCGAGCTCCGCGAGGTGGTTGAGGGGATAGCAAGATGACAGTCAAGGTATGGGATGATCGTGTTGGAGAGCTCTTATTTCGCCATCGTCGTGACCTCAGATTCAGACATTTGGCAGGGGAATGGACTCGGAGGACGGTGATCGAGCTGATCTTTTTTGTGGACAGATGTCTCATTTGGGCTCCCAGCGCCGTTGGTTTTCATCAATACTGTACTAATACGACCTTAAGTTCGTCACATGTCCCAAGGCCGTCTGAACTGAGCCTATTTTGCGTGACTATCACGCGAAAATCTGGGCCATGAACATCTCCTGGGGCAGATTTTCGCCCGAGCCTTGCCCGAGCCAGCAAAAACGCCCATTAGATTACTATTTTAGGCCTGATTTTGAACCTATCCGAAGTTCGTCCCATGTCACCGCTCGATCAGAACCTTTGAACATGTCAGTGACCTCGGTCACACGAAATCAGCCTGAACCTAAGGTCGTATTAGTACAGTAGTCAATGATCTGCGAAAGCGCGAGAAACTTGGCCTCTGGAAAAGGAAACCGCACAGCCCCGCAATGTCCGTGAACGAAGGGCGGGCGCTTTGCAACAAAATGAAAACAACGACCTGAAAAAGGTTAAATGGAACAGCTTTACTGTAAGCTTTAAGTTTTGGACCTCGAGACCCTACTTATGTACTTACTCTGAGCCTCCGTATATCAGAATCGGATCGGGGGAGATCCCGATTCGCATGAGATTCAGGTGGAGACGGTCGGAATCGCGCAGGGATTCCGAGGCATTGAAACTTCACGTTTAATGCCAGTCGCAACGTTGAAAGAGGGGACGAAGCATTTACTATATGCGCACTGGCTCTCGCAAGACCATCAACCGCCTATTGACCGCCTATGTCGGATGTGGTGCTTTTGGTGCCGTTCGCGGTCCTTCCGCTCTGTTTCATTCCCTTTGAACTGCAAGGCTCTTCGTGGCCCGGACCTGGCGGGTTGGCAGCAGATCGCGAATGTCGAAAGCATAACGGCCATCAGCAGATGTGGTGTACGAATTAGATCTAGAGTGCCACTTGACCTGGGTGTCTAGCCGCATGTATATCTATCTATTATCACGGCCTATTAGTGGGGCAAATAGTGGAAGTTCAAGTGCGGAGATCTGGGCCGCATAGATCCAGGCCGCATAGATGTGGCGCACAAGAGGGCGCAAAGTATCCCGCGCCACGAGCAAGGACCCGTTGAACCAGACCAGGGGTAGCGGGCGTCTATGCGGCACGCGTGTGTGAGGTGCTGGTGCGTTCGTGGCGGTACAAGTAAGTTCGGATGCGGACCAGGGCGAATGTGTTGGACCTGGCGGGTGGTTGTACCCCTGCTCTTGAAAGATATTCGTTGTAGGGTGCAGCATGGGGCGATTTATGGAGATTTAGTATCTTGTTTCAATTTATTCAAGCATTTCCACCCCTTCCACTGCGAAATGAACTAATGGGGCTGATATCTCCATAATTGGTCCGTGTCATCTTGCGGTGCTACGATCTTGGCTGGGACACCGCCACTTTCCTTTTCGAGCCGCCACTTTTGCGCCACTTGCTCCGTTATTCCTTTTCCAGTCGTAACTTGCTCCGTTATCCTCTCGCCTCCATTCTCCTTGTCGATCGCCGCTCCAAGTAACAAATTTGTCTACGGATTGATGCATCGTGTCCTACCGAATCCATATTTATGTATATTTTCAAACTCCAACGTGCCTGGAATTGGATCTGGAATTCCAGACGCTGTGGAAGGTCATCCACTACCGTCTCCAAATCGCCTCCAGTCGTCGACTGTGTGCTTCAACATATACTAAATGGACAGCAGACCGTAAGTTCTAGCTGCCTGCTTCGCATAACTGACCTTGAAGGTATGGCATCAAGCTGGCCGGGAAAACCGGGCAATGACTGTCGCTTATGTCTCGTTCGCTGCCACGAAGAGCACGGGCTCGCACTCTACCACCCCCCACCCCCCCCCGCCTTCTTTGGAAATGAAGGTAACTTAAAGGCGCATAAAGAGATGCAACGGACGTTCAGCGAGCATGGCCATGTTGTGCTCGGCAACTTTCGCAGCCGCTTCAACAAGTTGGGAAGCGAGCTTATCTACCAGTTCTATAACAGCATGAAACACGTCGGCTTCAATTTCACCGGGCATAGCTTGGACGAGATTGCCAACAAGTTCTCTTATGCCGGACGAAGGGGAGGAATACGAATTCCAACGGTACTAGTGGCGAAACCCCGTAACCAGAGCATTTCATAGCGTCCTAATGGTGTATATATAATATTCTACAGTGGATGCAAAGTAGATGCAATGTAATCACAACGTTGGAAATTAAAGTTCTTTTTTTTTTCATAGATGAATCATCCGCTCGCCTCCCCAATCTTCCGAAAGAGGTGCCCCCAGAAGCTCTCAAACAGCCCCCATTCGTCCCATACACCCATGTGCACCCCAGTACAACGGCCCCTGCCCCTTCGCGTGACTCTTCAACAGACAGGGCTTTAAATACTTGATCCCACCAGCGTAGTTGTCGAGCAGATGTCTACAGAGCCGTGTTGCCTCTTGCGCCGAGCGGCAGAGGACAAGGCATCGCGTGATGCGCCTATCTGCAAGCCATCTGATCCGCCTGCGTCTCTAGCGCCGTCCGGTATCGACATGGGCGTCTGCAACGCCCCCCAATTCTATCCAGCGCCAGTACGAGGCGCTCGTAAAGCATCGCACGCGGCAGCGCGAAACGAAAGGCCAACGGCAGGTATTCCGGGCGGGCATTAGACTCTGCAGTAGTCCACCACTCAATCGAGTCAGACCCTGAAAACGGATAAGCATATCGCTTAAAAAGACATGGATGGAAATACGCACGTCGGGTAAACGGACATGTCCGAATGACCAAGCGATTGCCCAGCGGCGGGTTTGGCCGAACTGTGTGCTCGGGTAGTTTGCGATCTGCTCTCGTCATCAGGTTAGATGGAAGGATGATATATTGAGGAGATATCATGCCGAGGTTTTGCGTAAGAGGCCAGCGATTTCGTTCAGGGAGGACATCTTGTCGAGCATTAGCATGCATCGCCTACCATAAAAACAGTTAGCCTCACGCTTGCATAGGAGTGGCGATGGAAACGAGAGGTTGAAGACATACTGGCATCGCATCTTCAGAGCAAGACCCTCGCGTACTGTTCGCACTACAAAGCGGCCTCCCCGCCGGGGGTAATCTCTCAACATCGGCATCCGTATAGACCTGAACCACAAGTTAGCCCTGATATACTAGACATTGCGTTCGGAACCAACGCTTTTTCAGCGGCGGACTGGGCAATGTCTTCTTCACTTGAGTAGAAGGGCGGGTTCCACATCGTGAAATCAAGCCTGCAATGCCAGATTAGCAAGCTAGTTGCTTTTTGAAGCGAAAACCGACCCGTTGCATCGTGCTTCAACTGGAGAGGCCCAAAGACGCTTCCCTAGGGATCAGCAGCGACGAGTGATGCATACCTGGAGGTGATTCCGCACTATGTTCGCGCGTGCGTATGCTAGGGATTTTGCATCACTGTCTATATGAGAACTATGATTTAGCAGCGGACTGAAGGTATGGTGGTATGCAAGCGTACCGGTGGCGTAGAAAAGAAAGCCCATCGTGGAGATACTTTGCAGCCCAAGAGGGGATAAATGCCAGAAGCGCCCTTCTGTTGCAGCTTGAGCGTTCAGTGGTCTAGGGAGGAACGGGGAAGGGGAAACGACACATCGAGACCCCGTAAAATAGCTTCGGAGTCCAATTTGAGTCGCGAGGGACGATGCGTTGAGTATATCTTCGATATACAAGATGTAGTTCAGCCTGTGATTCTATTAGATTGGCAGTGTAAATAGAACAGGATAAGACGCGCCTGTTGGGTACCTATCTCACTGCCTTGACATATGACAAGGAAGCAAGTGGGAAATATCATTAACAAGGACACAATCACGCTAGGCTCAACGCTATGCTCGTTGACGAAAAATTCTCTGAGTCAGCAGGGGATGCACTGGCGAAGCTCTCTTGCCACGGTCAGTTTCTGTCTACCACGCATGAGCAGTCGGCACTCATGGTTGGGGCATACAATAGCTAACTTCCGGAACCTCATTATCGACAATGCAGCCCATAACCTTGTTACTATGCTCAACAAACATAGCGGCTCTGCGGCGAAGGCTTTGGCAGCGTTGATGCTTGATGGTGCGCCGATCCAATGGGGTATCCTCGTGATATATCAATATGTTTTATAGGATCGCACAATACCCACGATGTACAGAGGTTGATTCTAGGATATGGCCGCAAGACCTCCAAAATAGGCATCATGTCCAAGACAAAAACGCAGCTCTTAGCTAGAGATATGCTCAAAGATAGGTCCCGCAGATCAGCAGCTAGATGTCGATATACGTTGATAGGGTACGGTGACGACGCTGGGTCTAGTGAAGATGTTTATTTCCGGTGGCATGTTTGTTGACTGTTGTTGAAAACCAACGGCGCTGGGAATCCAAATGAGGCATCTGTCCACAAAAAAGATCTGTTCGAACACCGTCCTCCATTCCCCTGCCAAATGTCTGAATTTGACGTCGCCACGATGGCGGAATACGATCTCTCTAAGACGATCATCCCATACCTTGACCGCCATCTCGCCATCCCCCTACTGAACCACCTCGCGGAGCTCGCCCTTTCCCCTGTCGTCGATGTGCAGGCTGCTCAGTACGAGCTCGCGAAGGGCACCAATATGGTCGATTTTACTGTGAGCGTGTTCGAGGAGCTGAACCCTGATACACCCATTCCCGATGGTCAGTAGGGCCTGCCCATTCTTTCGCGATCTGATGTTGGAGGTGTACTGATGACGGTTGGCGCGTTTAGAGTTCGCGGCGAAGCGGGAGAACGCGCTGTCGACAAATGAAAGGCTACAGCAGGAGGCGCAGGCGGGTCTGGATGTGATTGAGAACCGGGATGTTGCACAGGTGCTGAGGCAGGACAAGGCGTAGAATCTACAGAATCTAAAGGACAACTACAACGTACGTCTCCATTCCTTATTTCGTCCTCACATGTACCCGTACCAGACATGTAGCTAACATTTCACCTCAGTTGACACCCGCTCAAATCACGGCCCTCTATGCGTTCGGCCAATTCCAGTTCACGTACGGCAACTACTCTGGCGCGGCCAACTACCTCTACCATTTCCGCGTCCTCTCCACCGACGCCAATCTTCTCGTCTCCGCCCACTGGGGCAAGCTCGCCTCTGACATCCTCACCGGAAAGTGGGACATCGCGCTAGAGGAACTCCACACCCTTCGCAACGCCATCGACGCGCGGTCTAATGCACACGGGAGTGGTAGTGGGGGGGGGGGTGCGGCGAGGGCACAGCTGCACAGCAGGACATGGCTGGCGCACTGGAGTCTATTCGTTTACTTCAACCATCCAAATGGCCGGACACTCCTCGAGACGTTCCTCTCGCCGACATACCTCGCCACCATCCAGACCGCCTGTCCATGGATCCTGCGGTACCTCGCCGCCGCCGTCCTCGCACACCGTTCGCCTTCCTCTACCGCCACCCCTGCGCACCTACATCTACAAGGGTGAAGCATGCGCTGAAGGAGATCGTGAAGGTCATCCAGACGGAGGAGTACCAGTACACCGACCCGCTCACACGCACCCTCAACTTCATCTACGTCGACTTCGACTTTGAGGCAGCCCAACGCGACCTCGCCTCTGCCTCTGCCATGGTCCGGGGCGACTTCTTCCTCGGCGAATTCAAGGATAAGGCGGCACGGGGGCTCGTGAGCGAGGTGTATGTGCGGATACACCAGCGCATCGATATTGGGGATTTGAGCAAGCGGCTGAATCTGGGCCCGGAGGAAGGCGAGAAGTGGATCGTGAACCTCATTAGGGAGCCAAGGATGGGTGCTGATGCAAAGATCGATTTGGAAAAGGTGTGCTACGTTCTTGCTTTCGTCTTGTTGGACTTCCCTTGGACTTCTCCTTCGTGTCATCGCCATCCCTGTCCTGTCCACTTCTACCGCTTCTTCTTACGTCTAGTTTTCTTCTTCGTGTTTCTTTCTTTCCGCCCATATCTCTTGCCCGCCGTATCGTCCTCCCTCCTTTTCTCCACATGTCGCCAATATCCGTTGTTTGCTATACATATACCCCATTCCGTCTTTGAACGTATCTTTCATACCATCCAACCTTTTTACCCTACCCCCTTTTGCCCACCGCTGACCAAAATTTCCCACAGAACGTGATTGAGATCAACCGACCACCGTCTTTGAGAAGACGCGCGGCCTCGCGTTCCGCGCGCAGGCGATGGGCGCTGCGATGGCGCGTCCGCCGCAGAGTCAATAGCAGCAGGCGCCGACGACAGTGGGGGAGGAGAAGATCGAGTAAGGGCTCCGAGCTTAGACAAGCGCGAGCGAGCCTGGGGAGAGTGGTACGGTCTGCTGAGGGAAGAGGGGCGGTGTTGTATTAAAAGCTCTGTTGTACGTGTATTCTTGGTGCGCGGTCGACGTCAATGTGATATGTTTCGGTCATCTCTATAATACGAACCAGATGTGTGGTGAACACCTTAGGAGACCGACCACCACGCTTGCATCAGCCGACGCAGTGTTTCGTGCCTCGTGTGCCTTGCTTGTCGACGTGGGTGAGTTCTGCTTTCTCATTCTCATTCTCAAACAACGTGCCGACATGGGTACTGTCATTTGTTCATTTAGGCATATATATATATATCAGTACCGCCGCTGTCTCTTCTTGCTAGTCAGAGCTCGCGAGGAATCCTGGCCGCCAGGTTGAACTTTTGCCATCTTTCCGAGCGCTTAAACCATTAATCACGCCCCTCTCCCAGCTTTCAAGAATTTCGCATAAACCAGGGATCTTTCCCATACACCACCGCGGCCCGGCGCACTAGTCACAAGTGGACGGCAGATCCGCTTGTAACCTCCAACAACCTCACCGGTGTCACCGCGCACTAGACGCTTTGCAGTATTCGGCCCGCTGCTCTTCCCAGTCAGATACACCACTTCGCCGGTCTGTTGATTATGAAAACTGTAATGTAAGCTTGAACGAAATCTCTGACAGTGACATTTTATTTATCACGCAGCAGAGCGCATTCTGTTGGAATTGTATAAATGGGCGCATAGCATATCATCTGCCCAATCCCCTGTGTGCACGATTCCTCTTAAATCACGCGCTCTTACCCTCTGTGTCTCCCTTGCGTCGTCGGTCTGCTTTCTTGTTATGCTGTGCATTCGAGAAGCCCATCAAGAGGGTGGACGGCTCAAGATGGCTATTGCTACCTCACCAGTATGTTTCCATTTATCCGCTCTATGGACCATTGCTCAAATTTTGTTCTTCCCAGCGACTACCTGGAGCAACATACAAATTAGCTGCGGCGAGGCAAGTCATTTTAAGTCTCCCAGGATCCACGCCATCTGAACGCCGCGTTATAGACCATACAAGATCTTTTATGAGCGACACCGAAAATCGTTTACACTGAGACCACGGCATCGCGGTGCTGCAACGTCTGTAAGTGTTGTATTTCCTATTTCAACTACGCCTCTCACCAAATCGTTTGTCGTCTAGGGGCCCCAGAAATTCATTGGAAATCCGTAGAAGGAGCTTGGTACATGTGCGTAGCTTATCATTGAATCAGTTTGATATGCAGCCCCACTTTACTATGGCGGAAAGACCTGGCTCTCATGTGGGTCCTACTTTGCACGTAGGACCACTGATACTGAGGTCCTATGGTTCCTACAGTTTCCGCATCGAGCTGCGGCACGAGCAGCTACTCCCTTTGAAAACTGAAGCTGACCGGAACCAGCCTCCTGGAGGCATCGTCATGGTATGTGTCTCATTTCTACTGAACCGCAGATTCATCCAGCGATTTATTCGTATATGGCAGGACCAAAACGACAGCAGGGCCTGTCTTCAGCTCGGGTAATGGGTGAGTAGACTTCCCGTGCAGTATGTCCGATACTGAAAGTTTGATGACAGGCTTTATGGTGTATGTCTTTCCATCACTTCGTATCTTAACAGAAATTCATTTCTAGTGATCTTTCGGTAGACGGGGCACAACGGACCCTTCTTGAGGTGATGACTCCATCGTACATTTGTCAGTCTTGCGCATTACTCAACATTGAACATCGAACCATAAGCCCTAGCGGAGATGAGATATGGCATGTGTACCTTCCTTCCCTGTCGGGGTCTGCTCCAGCTGCAAAGGAGCAGACTGAGAAAACGGCCCTGAAACCGGCGTCCCCCACTAGCGCTCACACTCGTGCTGGTGCTCCGACTCGCGCCCGGCCGTCAGAGTATCTTGCGGATCTTCCGCACGGGCGAGGACAACTTCGTCAGGATGACGACTGCGATTGCGGGAGGAGGGAGCGCGAGGTTGTGGGGTGGTGGGGCGATCCGTATGGGCGGCGGAACGAGCGTTGGGCTAGGTTTCAGCATTGGGCTAGGTTTCAGCGTCGGCACAGTGGGTGCAGCAGGGACGGGTGTAGGTGCATGTACATAGGCATTCACGGGTTTGAGGTCAATGGTGTTGGGAGTCGGGGTCGAATTCGAGGTGGTGGGCATCGTCGACGACGAAGATGGCGCAGGCGAGGTGTCTTCGTCGTGGTCTCGCAGATCCTCTGGATAGATGTACAGGTGCGCCAGCGGCGGGAGCCTCTCATCCTCCCCTTCCTCGTCTCTCCATTTGCCGGGTCCTGGTCACCGTCGTTGTCGTTGTCGCTGTCGTCAGACGAGATGCCGCCGTCGTCTTCGTACGCGGGGCCGTGTTGGTACGAGCGCAGGGTGCCGATGCCTTCTGTCTGCGGGAAGGAATGAATACGAGAAAGAAGAAGAAACAAGACAAAACTCACCGGTGGTGCAGAAACCAGACTCGGCCTCGACCTCCTCACCAGCTCGTTATATACGTCCCTGAGCTCCATCAGCGCAAGCATACCCGGGCTATTCACGAACCCAAGCGTAATCTGCGCGGTCCCCGTTGCGGGCGTTGAAGCGCGCGTAGAAACGAGCGGGACGTCATAGGGCTGCCGCGCGAGCTCAGCACCAAGTAAACTGACATGAAAGTACAAGGACGTACCTGGTTCGCGGGATCGTCGAACCCAAAGATCCCATCTGACTCCTGCCTAAACCAGCTATCGAGAAGCACGGCCGCTTCGCCCAAATACTCTTTGGTGATCCTATCCTTGTCCCACACGACAAGCTCGATCGAGCCCAGCTGGTGTGCGAGCGAGAGGTACAGAGGGAACTCAAATGTAGCGGTGTTGGGCAAATAGGTAGGAGAGGTGTCGCGCTTGATGACGGGGGTATGGCAATGCGTGTCCAGGACCGAAACCACTACGAATCTGCGCGTGTGCGAAGTTCAAACGTCTGATTAGGCCCGATGAAGTACAAATGAAGTCTTAAACACGTACGGATCACTGGACCCGTCCTTTCCCTTTGCTAGCAGATCTTTACACCCCAATATCTGGACTCGCAGGACCGCGACGGGAGTCTCTCCGGGGATGGGGAGAAGTTGTCGCGTCCGCTGCCGCGCCCGCCCGAGACCTGGGCAGGCAAGCGTGAGACAGTGCTCACTGCGCAGGGCCCGACCACCCATTCGGAGCGCTTTCCTCGGCGCTGGGACCATATCCTTTATTCTAAGTCAAAGCAAGAGACGGAGAAGCGGTCGAGGGTTATAAACAGTCGAGGGGTGGGCGGTTGCAACCAAGTAACATCGGGTGGACAGCCACACGTGCGCGGAATCAAGCGCGCTATAAAATAAATATTGTAGGTTGCTGTCCGTTGTATAAACTAACTATCGTTACGCTTGACTTGAGCCAATCAACTGAACACGCACACTTTCAGTCACTAGTGAGAGCATATTTGGGATTCCAATATCAAAATGTCGTGGCTACTCCGGGAAAGGATACATGGTTGAACTACTCTGAAGACTCTGAATCTGACTCGCGATCGGCAGCGTTTGAATTGCGCGCTATGTCACGGTCCTCATCGAAGTCATTGGTTAATTCCAACACCCGGAGTGCGAAAGTTAGAGGGTTGGCGCCGCCTGTGTAGTATTCCGCCGCGTCGTCGAAGATCGACAACGGCAATTCCTTCTGCATTTGCCACTTGGTGAGAGTATTAGCGAACTCCCGGACGGACTTCGGCGCCGCCTGGCCGAATTGGGATGTCGCCCATGAGCGGGGAGCGCTCGAGGTCGAGGTCGAGGTCGACGGTACAGGCTGTGTGGTCCATTGGATGAACGAGGTCCAAAACTCGCCATCCAGCACCTCCTTTGGGGCGTCGTCGATGCCCGGCAATCCTCTTAACATCGGATGGCTCTATAGTTGCCAGGGCACGCGATTAGTGGAGGCAAATAGGTATGAACACAAGTACACAGCAGCTCACCGATGTCAACTTGGACGTCTGCTGCTGCGACACAGGTTCCGTGGGGGGCTGAGGAGGAGGGGATGGTGAAGACGTGTCCTATGATAGCAGTCAGCGCGCATAACCCAATAGCCAGGCAGAATATATACAATGCGGCGGGCTTTCTGAATGAACTGTCAGTGTGAGCGAATGGGTACCAAAACGGGCAACCCACCGCTTTTTTCTTGGGCCTCTGAATAAAATTTAAGTGGGACGGAATGTGCATTTAAACCGTGCAGCTTACCGATTTTGACTTGGAGGGTGCAGCGCTGGGCTCCGGGACAATTGTCTGCTGCGAACGCACCGCGCACCACCCAACACCGACATGAGATTGCATTTTACACGCGTGTGAGGAGCACTCACCATTGATCGCCCCTTCCTCTGGGGGTTCACGCGCTTCGGAACAACCTCTGGGTCACTCTCCTCCTCCTCCTGGTTAACACGCTTCTTATTACGCCTTTCCTCCCGCGCTTCGGCCTTCCTATCCTTAGCAGCGGCCCACTCTGCATCCCGAGCATTCTGCAGCTCTCCCTGCACAATCGCATGCGCTTTTTGAGTCTCTGAGAGTACTTCCATCACTGCAGTCGCGTCAGCGATCTGGTCATGCGAGGGTGAGAAGTCCTGTAGAGATATGAGACGGCAAAGAATGACTGCACGAGGGGATATTTGTCGCACCTTCATCTCGTCTGGACGACCCATCCGGAGAATACCATTAATGTGCTGGGTAATTGTGCGGGGGTTCTGTACGACGAGCCAGATACGAGTACCATTGTCGACTTTCTTCCAGTCCGTGAGCGCTGCGGCATATGAGCATCAAATTGAGAGCCCTTATGAGAAAGTAGTGGACTGACAGCGGAAAAGGTTACCACGCTGGTCTTCAGGTATGTCATAGCTGCTGGTTCGGGTTGAGGTGTGGGCAGTGTGAA
Organism: Athelia psychrophila; assembly: GCA_001630335.1. Classification (NCBI taxonomy): domain Eukaryota; kingdom Fungi; phylum Basidiomycota; class Agaricomycetes; order Atheliales; family Atheliaceae; genus Athelia; species Athelia psychrophila. Next base: position 15,226 of record KV417742.1, read on the forward strand.
TCGCCTCCTGTTCTGCAAACAGTCGAAGGACATCGCAAAATGGACTGGGGTCAGGATTCTCGGTCCATTGTATCGCCGCCTCGAAGACGCGTTCGATAAAGACGATTGTGCGCCCCCAACTATCTAACATGTCCTCCTTGAACTCGATGACGTCCCCGCCTGCAACCTCACGGGAATTGAGTTCGACGTGAAGGTCGTGATAGAACAGCCATTTGCGAATAAGGAGAATAAGGATGCCTTTATATTCCTTGGGGAATGTAGCGAGTACACTGGATCCATGGCCCGGCAAGGTGGATTCGAGGTAGACGTATTCGATGGGTCTATTCTTGTCGATAGATATGCTGTAAGTGACGGTGGCGGACGCCTCGATGTGTTGCTGAATCGCCTGCACTGCATCATGCGGCCAGACTGTAGACAGATTTCGCAGTCCTATGAAGAGAGTCTGGTATGTGAGGGACATGGGGGATCGATCGATAGACCGATCGAATCATCTTCTCGTACACAATGCGGACATAATGCGGTCTAAGTATGCACGACACAATCTTTACTACATATCACAAACATATCACTACTATTTGTATACGGCTAGTGAAAACTTTTGAGACATCAGTCCATATCTCCAGAGCTCTGCACCTGGGACCTTATTGAAGTGAGACTTAGATAGATAAAACCTTCGTCTACATGAATATCGTTTTTTAAGATTTTACTGTAGTATAGCAATTGCGTCGGGCATCGACCGAGACGACGTTGTCGTTTTGACGGCATTGGTTCAGGTGATGAACAATTTGGTCACATCAGTCACATCATCGTTGCATCATGGCCGCAGACTGCAAAGCCCGGACTATCATGCAGTGCTCACGTGTTTGTCACTTTTGCATCACGCATCTGCAAGTTTTGTCTGTTTTTCTTCAGGAATGACCACTCACCTGCGTCTCGAGGCCTCCAAATGTTTTGCACATGCTCTTTACCATGTACCTGTATGTCCTGGCCCATAACTGTGCCGAAATATCACGAGGATCTCGCGGATCTGACTGATCGAGATTTTTTCACTGACAAAATTTAACCTTTTTCGCTTCCTCCCATTTCCCCCTCCTTGTTACTAGCATTCTGAGTCGACAGTTCCTGTAGATCTATATCTTTATACACACTAATTAAATTTCGTGATTTTAGGAGCAGTGCGATATGTTGGAATCGAGATTGTTCATTACTTGAACCCTTTTCACTAGCCGTACACTAATAGTAGGGATACTCAATTCATAGTTCACCAGGTGTCCCCGACTCCCTGGCGACGGTCTTATGTCAGAAGCCTTCTTTAGCGTCGGTAATCTTGCTAGGGGTGCTCACGTAATATGGTCATTGGCACCGTCAAGCTCTCAAGCGAAAGCCGCATCATAACCAACTCACCATAGAAGTTCCTGAGCAAAATTTGTAAGCTGTTAATTATAATTACAGCTGTTCTGATTTGCGACTGTGAATCATCGAGCTGTGGCACATCTAAGTTGCGCCACTACATTCCTGCGGCTATTTCCAATACCACACAGGAGTTGGTACTCTACACAATTGTCCTGATGCAGCACAGTAACGCACAAATTGGGCTCGGTCCATGCACAATAATCGTGACCACCCTGCAGAAGCTGCATTGGCGTCGTCACACGGTTGCACTGGAGCAATGCGACCGTGCACGAATAGGGCTGGGCCGGGTCCACTAATCGTGAACACCTTGCAGAAGCTGCATTGGTGTCGTCACGCGGTTGCACTGGAGCAATGCGACCGTGCACGAATAGGGCTGGGCCCCACTAATCTTGAACACCTTGCAGAAGCTGCATTGGCGTCATCACACGGTTGCACTGGAGCAATGCGACCGCACAGATACGGACCCGCCTTTACTGTGAGTACAATGCAGGAGCTGCACTGTACTGGCTAGTCGCACTGGAGCAATACGACCGTGCACAATAATGGGCGGGTGACGAAAGTACGGGCACGGGCTGCTGGCAACATGGCGCTCTTGTATTTGTGCCTATTTGGTCCGCGCTATGCTCGAAAAGGTGTGGCGCGTCCCAAACTCAGCTCTTGTGCCAAATCAAATGCAGCGGTTTGCATATTTACGTGGACAGCCCGATTTTGGTAAGACAAATGAGATAATCTAACGTGACATCTGGTCCCAATTCCACGCCACACGGCTGTTTCACCGCGTTTTCGAAAATCGGGCTGTCCACGAATTTGCAAACCGCTGTACAAGTAGTGTTGCGGCGGAGTTGGGCTTGACTCGTTGGCCCACTGTCAACTGGCCGAGGCAGGTTCACTCGGATTTCCTCTTGAGTTTCTTCCTGTCATTAATATTAGCTGACATTCTTTGTTTAGTCAGACGCTCTGCTACTCGTGGCTAACACCGCTGTCTGGCTAACGGCTTTCCGCTAGTTTGGCGTATGTCATGCTGGAATGACAGTTCCTGACAGGACTTGGGAACGTTCCATGCCGCGCGCACAGCCCGTATCAGATAACCCTGTCCAAAACAACATGTCTTCATCAGCGCCATCCGCCGAGACCTGGAGTCTCAAACGGCCAAGCCCGCTCGTAAACTCACAATTTCACCCCAACTTCAATTCTGAGTCAAAATTCCTGAAAATTTAGTCAAAAACAGTCAACACCGTGGCTATCAGACACTGTAATGTGAAATGTATGCAAGGACCGCTTTAAGTAGATATACTGTTATGAAACGGACTAATCAACGCGAGGACGTTTGCCTTGCGGGCCTTTCTCCTTCTCATCACCATGTTCGCCATCCTCCTCCTCCCCGGCTGGACCTCGGATGTATGGTATCCAAGTCTGATCGAGACCTTGAGCGGATTTGATTTGAGTGTCGGTTAGCGGCCACGGCGTTACGAAGTAGTGGGGGCGATGGATGTGAGCGTGAGTAATCCAGATGGGGCGTTTGACCTTGCAGCAGAAATTGCAACGCCTGCATATAAGTCTCATGCTAGGGTGAACACCTTGAACCAGGTGCTTCCTTGCTGTCTTCCCGAAGACGTCACCCGGGCGCGACTTGCAGTGACCACATCTAGGGACGAACCCCCAAGGGTGTTCCCTGGCCGCCGAGTAGACAATCTGGCGAGCTTGTACGGCCCCGCTGTCCCCACCCATGTCGATGAGAATAACGGGGCTGTGAGCGAGCGGCATCGGGTTTACTGTTAACCACTCTACAAGCGAGTCCCAGGGGTCGAGCCCTAATGCGAAGATGGCGACTAGTGCAGGGCGAATAAATGGCATAATTTGAGTGGGGTTGAGATGGTCAGATGCGAAACCGATCACGAAGTTGAAGGTGCCGCTGTTTTAAGTGTACGTGAGCCTATGCACATATGAATAAATATATAGAAAAGAAAATGTACCTTGTAACGAGCTGTAATACTGCTGGGTAGTGCATGCGCCCCATCGAGGGCCCGCAGGAAAGCAAGAGAAGGCCGCGGATTGCATGTCGGTCACGCAGGCGAGACATTGTCTCATCCCCGAGGTTAAAACTGCAAACCTGGTCGATGGGGCTGACATAGGCACCAACACCATCTGGGAAGTCGGAGTTGCACAACTCGCCAGTGTCGACATCGGCGTGGGTGTGGATGGTGAGGAGGAAGCGGCCATTCGGTTCGTCTGCGAGGTACCGGAGGGTGCGCATTTGCATCGCCCGCCCCTCATGGTCAGTTCCGGATGTCATGCTCATGTCAATTGTTTCGTTCAGAAGCTACCAAAGCGATGAGCTATTGCAGTGGGTCAGGGATTTAAAGAGACGTACCATATCCTCCCGACTTCTAAACTGCTCCCTCAGCGCGTCCATGAACATGGAAGTGGTAATTTTGTCTTTAACCCCCCATCGCAGGATAATAGACAGCAAAGGGGTGGGGATCAGAGAGGGGAACAGTAGGCTTGAGGCGTAGTTGCGCATTTCGTACTGATAAGGTGTCAGTGCTAGTGGTGCTGGGATTCAGGAATGGGGTTCGATCTCACGTTGATTAGCTCCTTAGCCTTCATGAAGCACCTAGGGCAGCGAAAGCTGGCGGCGTCCAACAACTCGCCATCACTGATGCAGGCTTCGTTTAGGGCTTTCTTATAATAACAGACGGTGATTCCGCATCTGGGCGTTGTGCATTTTGCGACGACACCGACATCGTAACAGCCGCTACAGAACTGGAGGGTTCGGTTAGCACAGTTGGATAATGAGAGACCGGTTTGAAAACGTACACCAAGTGTGAGTCCATCTATCTCGTTGATTATGCCCTGCCGCTGCACAGGCGATGCTTCCCTTCTGCTCGCAAGGGCCTCTGGATGAGACTGTCCAGTCCTGCCGGCATCGTTCGTTAAGGTTTTACGCATCTCGAGGGTTAGTCGTTGTCCTCCTTTGACGGCGGTCATTGAACCATCGGGAATTTTATCAATGGCGCGGAGACGGCTTGGCGAGACGGTCAGCCGGCCATCACCCCCCAGGAGTCCCTCGTATAGGTGTGCTAGGCGTGCTAGATGCGCTGCACGATCAGAGCGTTTTCCAGCCATAGCGAAAGGGGGTATGTGTGCAAGAATGCCCGTTCAAATTCAACGGTATATGTACAGCGAGACATGCGGCGATGGCCCGCGATCGGTTATCACTATGATTCCCGGTCTCCGAAAGGACAACAACTATCTAAGGGAAAAGATGCATGCGAGGCGGAAAAACGAACGAACCAGGGTATTAAATGCTGGCAGCATGAAACCCAAGACACCTGTATGCGGAACAATGCATATGCCACATGATTGCATACAACACCGTCATTATGTAAACTTTGTGATCTGGAGATTTGCGCGCGGATGTCTTCGCAACAAATCCGCGTGATCGTGTTATTAGACTTTGTGATGTGGAGATTGCGCGCGGATGTCTTCGCGACACATCTGCGCGAGCGTGCCATCATGACATTCGGATAAAGGTGGTTAATATTCTGTGGCATGCATATATTGATGCCCTACAGTTTGCCCACAGTCTTGATTGGGTTCATCGACTTGACAGTGGGAGGGGCGATGCGTAAGTGCATTACACCTGCACTTTGACACGCACGGATGAAGCATGTATGTTTACTCAACTAGTAACGCGTATGTACAAAGGGACAATGTTAATAGAAGTTGCGATATCGCATATTGATTTGACACACACGGATAAAGCATGTAAGTTTACTCAACTAGTAACGTGTATGTACAGAGGGACAATATTAATAGAAGTTGCGATATCACATATTGATATTTTCACTCGCTCTGGATATTTATCTGCGCCTCAAACACTGCACGTATGATATATCCAATTGCCCAAACCATTTTACACCGATAATAATAGATAATGAAATATCCTAGCTCCAGAGACGCGCTCAAGCTGTGACGGATCCAATATATGCGTTGAAGTTGTATGCCGTGCATGAACTGGAGACTTGCAAGTTCCTCGTGCCGCTCATTACAACCGTCGCGCCACTGTCGCGAGTGATCGAGTTTCGAGAAGGACTGTACACCCACAGTCATGGGTGCGCTGACGGTGGTGCTCAGCTGGAACATCAATGGACGTCGACGCGCCACCTGAGTCGATCACAACTGTGTCATCACGATCACGAAGATCGAGTCGTCGTCGTAAATCATAGCTATTAGCCAGTTGGTTGGGCCACGGAGTCAGAGCAGGAGGCGTCCTTCGGGCTCCACATTGCTTTCTTATGGCTGCTTTTATCAATCGCTATCTACCAGGCACATTTACACCGGAAACCTAATCTAGACCCGAATTTCCGGGAAACGTGTGCCGCTCATGTCTATTGAGTTGTCGCTAGGGCATTTACAATGAGACTCACTGGGCAGCGAAAACTTGACCGATACCTGAGCGGGTAGTATGATTAGCCAGACCGAATATACATAGACTAAATATAGGCTGCGGCGTGTGCGGCACGGTGCGGCCGGAGTGCTCCGAGCCGTCCATACGCAAACATGGTCCGTGCGTGCCCACGTGGGTCCCCACTCACCGCATTCGATTCCCTGGCATGGGGCGCCGCAGAACAGTTTCTTGCGCGCCCCACGACGTGCTGGCATTGCGAAGAATATAATCAACTTGAAATTACTGGCGCGCGCCCTACCGCACTATCGATAGAGCATTGAGAAATGATTTCAGGTGGCATGTTGTTGACTGTTGTTGTAAACCAACGGTGCTGGGAATCCAAATTAGGCATCTATCCAAGAAAAAGATCTGTTCGATCACCATCCTCCATTCCCCTGTCAAATGTCTGAATCTGAGGTCGCCACGATGGCAGAATATGATGTGCATAAGACGATCATCCCATATCTTGACCGCCATCTCGCCTTCCCCCTTCTTAACCACCTCGCGGAGCTTGCCATTTCCCCTGTCGCCGATGTGCAGGCCGCCCAGTATGAGCTTGCAAAGGGTACACCGTGAGCATGTTCGAGGAGCTGAACTCAGATACACCCGTTCCCGATGGTCAGTAGGGCTCGCCCATTCTTTCGCGATCTGATGTTGGAGGTGTACTGACGACGGTTGGTGCGTTTAGAGTTCGCAGTAAAGCGGGAGACCGCGCTGTCGACAAATGAAAGGCTGCAGCAGGAGGCGCAGGCGGTTCTGGATGTCATCGAGAACCCGGATGTTGCACAGGCGCTCAGGCATGACAAGGCGCAGAATCTGCAGTATCTAAAAGACAACTACGACGTACGTCTACATTTCTTCTTTTGTCCTCCTATGCGACCGTGCCAGAAATAAACCTAACTTTTCACTGCAGTTGACACCCGCTCAAATAACGACCCTCTACACGTTCCGCCAGCTCCAATTAACCTACGGCAACTACTCTGGCACTGCCGACTACCTCTACCATTTCTGCGTCCTTTCCACCGATGTCGACCTTCTCGTCTCCGCTCGTGGGGCAAGTTCGCCTCCGACATCCTCACCGGAAAGTGCGACGTCACACTGGAGGAACTCAACACCCTTCGCGACGCTATCGACGCGCGGTTCAATGCACACGGGAGTGGTAGTGGGGCGGGATGCGGCGGGGGTGCAGCAGGACATAGCTGGCGCACTTGAGTCTGTTCGTTTACTTCAACCACCCAAACGGGCGGACACTTCTCCTCGAGACGTTCCTCTCACCGACATACCTCGCCACCATCCAGACCGCCTGCCTGTGGATCCTGCGCTACCTTGCCGCCGCTGCCGTCCTCGCGCGCCGCTCGCCTCCCTCTACCGCCACCCCTGCCGCACCCACATCCACAAGGGTGAAGCATGCTCTGAAGGAGATCGTGAAGGTCATCCAGACAGAGGAGCACCGGCACACGGACCCGCCCACACGCTTCCTCAACTTCCTCTACATTGACTTCGACTTTGAGGCCGCCCAACGCGAGCTCGCCTCCGCCTCGGCCGTCGTCCAGGACGACTTCTTCCTTGGCGAATTCAAGACTGAGTTCGTGGAGGCGGTGCGGGGGCTCGTGAGCAAGGTGTATGTACGGATACACCAGCGCATCGACATTGGGGATTTGAGCAAGTGGCTGAATCTGGGCCCGGAGGAAGGCGAGAAGTGGATCGCGGATCTGATTAGAGAGACAAGGATGGGTGCTGATGCAAAGATCGATTTGGAAAAGGTGCGCTATATTCTTTCTTCTTCTCAGACTTCCCTTAGACTTCTCCTTCGTATCATCGCCACCCCTGTTTTGTCTTCATATCTTCTACCGCTTCTCTTTACATACCTATCGTGCCACTCTACACTCCTCTATTCGGTCATCTTACCTCTTCATACTTCGTGTTCCGTTCCGTCTTTGGACGCTACCCATCTCTCGCCTCATCGTCTTCCTTATCATCTTCTTCACCTTTCCCAACATGTCCTCCAAAACCCATGATTTACCATACTTATAACCCGTTCCATTTTTGAACACGTCATTCATATCATCCAACGTCTTTATCCTTTCCTCTTTTCGACACCGCTGACCAACTTGCCCCACAGAACGTGATTGAGATTAACCGCCCACCGCTCCCAGTTTACAAATCCGTCATCGAGAAGACGCGCGGCCTCGCGTGCCACACGTAGGTAATGGGCGCTGTGATGGCGCGTCTGCCACAAAGTCAAGCGGCAGGCGCCGACGACAGTGGGGGTAGAGAAGATTAGGAGGAGCTCCGAGCGTGTCTGGCGAGAGTGGTGGGCTCTGGCGAGGGAGGAAGGGCAGTGCTGTAGCAAAAGCTCTGTTGTACGTGTATGCTTGGTGCGCGGTCGACGTCAATGTGATGTGGTTCGATAATCTCTACACCGTTAACGGGAACGAGGTGTGCGGTGGACCATGGTAAATGATGGTGAGATCTCCTTCGACGTGTGGCACTTCACACAAGTCTGTGCAAGCACAGAGCTCCAGCCCGCTCATTGACTGCAATCACTCATCAACCCTTAGCACCGCACTTACTTTATTAGGCGGGAGAAGAACGGAAAGGTGCGTGTCTTTCTGTTCATATTGGGCATTGGCTGATCTCACTTCGTATAAGCGTGTGGTCTCATCTCCCTTGCGAAGCTCGCTTACGAGCACGGTATCAGATCAAGTGGGCGCTCGCATTCCTCGACTCCCCCCAAAGGACCTCCGAGTATCTCCTCTACCACGTCATCGGCGTCATGCGCGATGCGGGCGTGCACAGCGCGACATTCGTAACCGGCGCTAAGGGCTCGCTCGAGGTCGTCGACAACATCAAGGGCATCAGGGCGAAGCCTCCTCTCGCAGATGTACCAGGCCACCGTCAACTCGTTCTCGCTTACCAACAAGTCTCGCTGGTACATTGCTGCTCGTCCTGTATCTTGGTCCCTCTTGCTGACTTTCTCTACAGCGAAAAGTTCGGCACATTCCAGGACGATCTCTACGTGTGCTACCCGACAGCAGCATGTGCCGCACTGGCATCGAAGCGATCATGCACTCCGTCGAGGACCCCCTCCCCACCTCACACGGGATCTGGATTGCCGCTGTGCGCCTGTGCAAGCAGCAGGGCGATGACACCGAGATCATCGACACCACCATCGAGCTCGGGGTGAAGGAGTTCAAGAAGCACGGCGTGCTACTGACGCGGGAGCAATAGCTGAAGGAGGCGGAGCGGTGCGAGAGCGAGGGCAGCCCGCTGGTGTGCGAGGCGGTTGAGAAGGCGACGGCGGCGATGGAGATTGAGGAGGAGGACCAGCTGAACACGTAGGCGAGCGACGCGCAGAGCGCGGAGGGGCGCGGAATAGTGGGATCGGCGAGGGTGTTGTTGGCATATGCACTAAAGTGCCATCCTGATATAAAGAGTCTGTGGAGACGGCGGCTGGTTTGGAGAAGGCTCATGGACATGGTGCGTTTCGTCCCTTTTATTTCTCATTTGCTTTTGCTGACAATATTCACGTAGAGACTCGCTCACTGCCGTCCTCGACCGTGCGGTGCAACATTGTCCACAAGCCGAACTTCTCTGGCTCATGTCTGCCAAGAAGAAATAGCTCGCGGGTGATGGCCCCTGGGGCTGGGCATTACCGCCTTGAACGACCTTGTAGTTATTCCCGCCCGATTGGCCCAGAATCTCCACGAAATGCCACTGCTTGTGCATTTGAGGCTCAGTGATGTCTATCGGTGGCCAACTGCCAATTCGCTATCCTTCCGCACCTTCGCACACTGTATCTGGACGCACCTCACTACGATGAGATTATCAAAGTCTTCTTGGTTAAAATTCACGCGCCGGTGCTGCAAGAGCTCGCAGCCGCCGCTCTCAACTATAGGAGCGGACGCGGACCCGGCCCCTTCTGGATCCGTCGGAACGAGTTGATTCTGTCGATGGAGGAAAATGAGGTTCTTCCTTTCCTTTCGCTCCCATGCCTTCGCGGCATGAGTGCGTTCAACGACTTCTCAATGTTTTCAAGTGCCTTTCCGAGTCTCATAGCTATACACACCGACGAAGTAGCACCCACTGATTTTAGCGTGGACCAGTGACATCTTGATGCCCCTTTCTCCAGGTCAAACATTCGCTCCCTGGATGTCTCGGGCACTGCACTGAATGAAATATCGATGCAGCGCCTGGTATTGCACATCATGCATATACAGCGGCTCGGGCTCTCCCCAGAGTTTGTCGCCGGCGGACGGCGGTACGCTTTAGAGCGGCAGCTGCCATTCATGGTCACGATAATGGCACGACAGGATGCAAAAAACCGATGATTGTGCGCTGGGAGTTTGGCTCGGAAACTAGACGGTGAAGTATATAGGTTGGCCCTATCCGAGTTGCGTCCTGCCTTGTGTAGCATCAGTGCTCATCCGACACACACACGCACGACGGAAGGGAACAGATGTTTCAATTTTTGCGTCCAGTCTAATATTACAACCGTATTTAATGACAAGAGTGGCAGTCGGGCAACGGGGCGGAGAATTTGAACATTCACAGCTGCTGCGAAAACCGCTACGCCAACTCTAAGCCTAGCTATTTATGTTGCCAAGTACTAGTGGCCATTGCTGAGATGGCTGGTACGTGGAAGGTGTGCGTGTGTGTGCGCGTGGAGGACGAAGATCTAAAGGCGATGTGGGAAGAGTATCAACGGGGGAGGCGGAGGCGGGCGAGGGAGTGTACCACTACATCGACGATGAGTGGGTCCTGTTCTGTAGCTAGTAATAATATGGCGCTTCGCGGTCAAGTCCGGCTGGAGAAATAAGTTTAATATGAGGTAATGATGCAAATAAACAAAATTAGCTTACAAGAGAGCCACATAGACATCGCATCGGTGTAAGCAACCTCCAGGCAAGGGCTTGCATGAGGAGACAAAGGGCGTGGTCTGTCCAAGCTCCCCTCGGGGGACTGCCAGCTTGGTACAGGACTGGCATCATTGCTGCCCGCCCATGGGCTGGCCTTCCCCTTATCGTCCTCCAATATTTTAATTTCGCGTCGAGGCAACTCGCCATGTGATTGGCACTCGACATTGTCCGTATTGTACCCGCCGTTAAGCTGGAAATTGATGTACCGTGGCTCCTCGGTAAGCGGCCCCGCTCGCTCGCCGTTCATCAGTGGGTCCGAGACACCGTGTCCACTATGGGGATGTATCGAGAACGGATTGAGGCGGAAGACACTCATAAGCTTCCGCATATCCTTAGTTGCGCCTGTAGCACGGAGCGGAACCTCTGAGGGAGGCACCAGGTGCTCGAACGGCTGTGGCTGGGAGATACCGGATAGGTGAGAGATGTCCTGGATGAACCCGTCGTCATTCAGCTCTATTTTGACAGATGATGGGTAGTTGGGGTTGACTGGGATCGTGTAGAGTTCACTGGTTAACAAATTGTGCATTTTGGGAACAACGCGGGAGGGCTGCTTTTTAGTTGAACAGCGGGTATGAGATGGAAGGCGATGGGTTTGTGGGCCAATGCCGTGCGGCTGAACTGATGCTCCTTCAGCTCGGCAGGCCATAGACCTTTTGTATAAAAGACGTAGGCGTGGGATGCACTCGACTTGTATTTGCACCGTGGGTCATCACTGAAAACATTATGTCAAATTTTAAATATTGGAACATCCAAACAGAAATGAGCGCGACAGATGTGTGGGTGTGCAATCTCCTGGGCCGGCCTATTAGTATCGTTGCGGCACAATGGTGTCAGTAGGTGTTTATTTATTCGTTGGGTTGGATGGTTTGGGGCGGGGATGATCATTGTCAGAGCCCGACCAAACGGTGCGGTTTTGTAGAATGGCAATATCTTGTAAACTCGGAATAAATTCTGGCGGGAGGTGGATGAACGTTTACGGAGCGATGGAAATTCAAGAGTGACGAAATCACACAAGTTGTGAATTCAATCGTGTCGAGAACAAGGGAACCAGAATCTGGCTCATGCCTAAGTTTGAATAAAATCCCCGGCAGTGGTAAGTTGTATATCAGTGCCTCACACCTATCTATGTAGAATCACGATCTCAAATGCTCCACCGTACCCTCGGTAAATACCGGCTAGCTCCTGAACAGTTGGTCCCAAGTCGACTTGACCGATCGTCACTCGGCTTGCCCGGCCTTGCTGTGGCTTTTCTGTGAGATTTGCCCTGACATAAAACTGTGGATCTTCCAATTGACGATATGAGATCCCGTTATCCCCGGTCAAAGACGCTCAGGAAAGCCATGGCTGCGGTACCGAAGCTGGCCAGCAGCAGATTTGGGCTTTCCGGTTTGAAGCTTGTTTAGCTCTTGTATGTCCATATATCCTCGAGCTCCCTGGACACTTCCACGTAAGCGAACTTTGCATACGTTACCTTAACTACTATTTGATTACTACTGGTAGATAGTTAGATAAGCAAGTTTGCGACTAAGAAGGCCTGTGTATAGCTCACTAACCTAACCTAAGGCGACACGATGACCTGCGACAACGCGTCGCTGCCAATCGGTAATGAGATCCCTTTTCGAGGAAACTCCTGGGCTGGTTTGATGGGGTCCTTGATTGTGGCGCGGGATACTTTGCGCCCTCTTGTGCGCCCGGTGCTTAGTTTGATCAGACACCTGGGCTTCTCTTGTTGCCTAACAAAGTTGATCACAGTCTGACAGCAATATTGAGGTTCCCTGCATGAATTACGGAGCACACTGAATGCATCTAGTCCCTGTCGATCTCGGAGAAGGCGGCGATCGAGAACTTAAAAACAGCTTGTTTGCGTGACTGTTCTTTACGTGTGATGTGAATGCATGGCTGGTGGCACAAAGTGGAATGCCTCATGTTCTCGATGGCGGAAGCTATGGTAGCAGGGCTCATCTGTGTAATTAATATTGTTCACTTGTCCCGGTCAAAAGGTGATTTCCGCGACGGCATGAAAGAATGGAGGGTCTGATGTGGCGTGGCATTCCAGCACTTCCAGAGCAATCTATACAATTGGTTTGGGATCCCAGGTCAGGTGCTCTAGTAGCAAGAATCACCGAACTTCAACCAGCAAGCAAGCGATGCGGCGAGGCCCTGGTCTATAGGCTCCACGAGGAGAGTCTAGAGACAGGGAAAACAGGTGAGCTCAGGCTAAGTCACAATCAGTGTTGTGGCTTGCACCAGAATAACGTTGACCTCTATTTGGAGATATTCTGGAGCGCTTTTAACCGTTCCTATCTGCGTATCAACTCCGAACATGGAAGAGATAGGTCACCTGCCGGGCCATTGTCAAAAGCGGTATGCCGTGTTGTACAACTTGCTCTAGGCTCCCTAAAAATGCCAGCGAGCTACGAGTCTGATAGTTACTTGAGCATATCGTCTGCGTCGTTCTGATATTCAATAACCTTGAAGGTCTCGCGCCTTGCACATGTATGGAAGCAGTCCCGTAGCTGATAAATTATAATTGGCGGGAACAGAATGGCGGGAACTCCCAAGTATTATAAGGTGTTTCTAGCAATACAGCTCGGGTTAGGACCAGGTCTGCGTGACGATATAGTGACTCAGGCCAAGTGCGCGGAAAACGAAGCGCACTGATATCCGCATGTGTGAAGGTATACACCCAATGCAAATGAATCATGGATATGATATTATTTCATAAAGTAATCTAAATATCATACTCGACATGAGTTGTTTCTTCGTTGTTTGCCTTGGTCGCCGCCAGTCGTCGCGACGCAGCGACGCTCGATTGGTGCAGAGTTTTAGCGCCGAACGTCGTCGAATTCGCTAACGATCATCTCCGACTACGACACGGCAGCTCACGGACATGCAAAGGAGGATAGGGAGGTCGAAGAAATGGGATAACAGGTGAGTTTTCAAGGAAATTCAGTCCCCTATAACCACTAATTTGACTCTGCAGCCGCTAGGACGATCGCGCATCGCCGCACGCGCTCGCTAATTTCCTGCGCTCTCCCTCCAGCCTGCCCACACCCATAGAGCCATCCAACTGCCCTAACTCGCTCACCTATACAGCCCTCTCCCCACTACGTCTCTATGCGCAGGAGCACGATCTACGATCGCGCGGCGCCGCGCGCGCTCGCATGGCCTTCACGCTTTCCCTCCCGCTTGCCCACATCGCCCCCACCCACGTAGCTCTGCAAGGATCCCGTCGCGCGCGCCCAGATCTCCTTCCAATCAGTCGCTGCGACAGCAGCACGCTCGCGCCGGTGCTGCCCAGATCACGCCTACCAGTGCCCGCTCTCCCACGTCCCCGATCGCCCCAAAAGGCCTTTCCGTTGGGCCATTTCGCTCACCGTCCCACAAAAGCACTCTCAGGATGCCGTACAGCGGGTTAATTCCGTGTTTGGGGCTCGGCGCCGCGTACTGGAGGCGCGTCGCGTCGTCGTTGCCGCCGCCCGCGCACAGACATCAGCAAACGGGTTCAACCCTGCCAAGTGTCTACGCCGCCACGCACACATCATCGCGGGGTCCACTACCACAGCTATTCCCTGCCATTTGGTATCCCGGGCACGAAACGCGCGCGCGCCGCTCCCGCCTGCCATGCTCAGCGCTCAGCGCGCTCCCACCGCCTCACACCCATCCCCGCATGCTCTCAAAGTGTGCGGGGGTATACCTTCGACATTTTGAAGTTGCCCAGCCTCCGCTCTATTGGAACTGCGCGCACGCCGCCCTGCTTGCACCCTTGCGCGCGCGTCCCCCTCCCATCGCCCTACAACCACCACTCAGCCTCCATCCGCCCCCCGTGCGTTCTCAGAGCGTGCAGGGGTGCTTTTTTGATGTTTTGAACCGCAGAAACACGGGCGCCGACCCCGCAGTCCCTTGAACACGGCGCACGTTCCGGCGCCGCCTGCATCCTCTCCCGCCGCCGCTCCTCAAGCAGCCAAGTACCAGTCTCCGAGCGCTCTCGTAACGCGCAGGGAGTGAATCTCGTTGTTTCAGAGCCGCCCCGAGCACCATACCACTGCGCACGTTCAAAAACGTGCGCTATCTTCACCATCGCGCGTCCCCCTCCCGACGCCTACCACTACCACCTAGCATCCCGCGGCCCCCTACGCATTTTCAAAACGTGCGAGGGTGCTCTCTCCACATCTTGCACCCTCAAAGCACGTATGCCGGGCCCGGACTCTCTCGAACGTGGGGCATCCTCTCCTGGCACTGGCATCCTCTCCTGGCACTGCCGCCCTCAACGAGCTACTCGCCAGCCCCGGACCGCTCGCAAAACGTGCGGGGTGATGCTGGACGTTTACGAGCCGCCCTGGACACTATACGACCGCGCACACTCAAGAACGTGTGCCGTCTTCGTCATCGCGCTCACCCTGGCTTGCTACGCCACCTCTCTCGCCCAGCGCACCACCCACCCCCACGCATTCTCAGAACATGCGGGTTTGCTTTCTCGACTGTCGCATCCCAGAATCTCGCACGCCGACCCTGCACTCCCTCGAGCTCGGCGCGGGTCCCAGCTCCACGGGCACTTCCTCTCGCACCGCCGCCGACCCTGAACGAGATGTCCGCCGGCCCCCGCGCGCTATCAGAACGTGCGAGGAACGAATCTCGACGTTCTCGAGCTGCGCGGAACATGATACGACCGCACACGCTCAAGAACGTGCGTAGTCTTCGCCATCGCGCTGGCGGTCATTCCCTTCCGCCGCCCCCGCCCCTCAACCGGCCAAGCCCCAGCCCCCGCACGCGCTCTCAAAATTGCGCGCGGGTGGACCCAAGACGCTTTCTGGGAGGGCTGTATCACGCTGAGTTTGACTCAGCTCGGTCCCGGCCCCGCTCCTCAGCAGCTAGGTGTCAAGGAAGCATGGCGCGACGACCTTTGCAGCGATGGGGATCATGGCGGCGAAGGCGGAGGACAAGGAGTGCGTGATCATGTAGGGGCGCGCGTGCGTAAAAGGATGATTCGGTCACGACAAGAATGAATTGGATACATATATACATACAGATGTGATACGATTACGACGAAAGTATTGCTTATTGGTTTCGGGTTGTGCACTGGGATTCACCTACTTGCCCACAATACATATGGTATACCCCTCCCACGTTACACTGTGATATTGTACAGGCAAAAGCTAACTCGCCCTCGGCCTGGCCTATCTATTTGATTTGCCGATTACGCCCCCATAGTCTTTGCATCCCCGACCCGTCCCCACCTCTACTACAATCTACTGGACACTACTGGGGCTCGGCGTGGAACCTCTGTAGCGCTTTGTAGCGACTCATATCAAACATAGAGGCTATGTAGTTTCTGGTGTTTCCTGATGGCGCCTCGTAGTATTTGTATGTCTGATGGGTATTATGACCTATGTAATATCATGTAAAGACCTTATAACAGCTTCGAGATACAGCTAGCCTTCGTGTACCATGTCCACAGAGTATATGGACTGTTTTGGAATGAATTTCTTGCGTCTCGTTTCCCTGGTCTACCACTGCTCATTCCTCCGCTGAGCCCTCAAATGTCTTATTTGCGCCCAATGCCCCTATTAGTCTGGTGAACATCTGTGCGACAAGGCTGGGCTTCCCAGCGCACCTACGCCACTTGGGAAAGGATCACAAAAAGATCAAATAGAGAGAGTACTGGTAAGATAACATTTTGGCAGTCCAATGAAATAGGGCGCTCGCTGGATCAGCGGGAGATGTAATATGGCAAGAATTTTAACTAAGACGACAAAGAATGCACATGGGACGATGATTGACCTGGATGGAATCTGTTAACAACGAATTGACTGCTATGTAAACGGACACGCACCAGAACGGGGCGAGATTGTATTGCCCGGGCCCGCTCCGTCCTCCTTCGACTCCGGCCCGCGAGATTTCCGCTTCAAATCGTCCAGTTGCTTCCGCAGGTCCTCCAACTTCCTTTCCGCCTCCTCCCTCCCTTTCGCCTCCTGATCTGCCTGCCTTTCCGCCTCCTTCCTCCCTTTCGCCTCCTGATCTGCCTGCCTTTCCGCCTCCTTCCTCCCTTTCGCCTCCTGATCTGCCTGCCTTTCCGCCTCCTTCCTCCCTTTCGCCTCCTGATCTGCCTGCCTTTCCGCCTCCTTCCTCCCTGTCGCCTCCTGATCTGCCTGCCTTATCGCCTCCTCCGCATTTGCCTTATGCTTCGCTGCCTGCAATTCGGCTTGATCACCCCTATCGTTCCCCTCCTTAGCTGCCTCTCTTTTATTCTATGCATAGGTGTGAGCCCGCGTCGCTTAGATAGGAATGTAAGACTCTACTCACCTCCTGACTCGACTTGAAACCATGTGTTGCCTCTTTCAGCTCGTTCCAAGCTTGGGCTACCTCTGCGAACATGGCTTCGTCGCTTTTGAGCGTCACGGGAACAATGGAGAGTTCCCTCCAGTTACCAAGCTTCACGCCGGAGCTCCCCGGCGTGGTCGTTCCTGGATATGTGTTCCGGGCGAGGTAAAAGGCACACTTGGCGAACCAGTAACAGTTTTTCTGCAGAAGATGGTATTCTGGGTGGTGCTGTGTAAGCGCGAGGAACAAACAGGCGGCGTGGCCCAGCTTGAAGCTGTCATCGCTAAACACGACAGTCTCTCCGACCCCGTAGAGCTCTCGCTCCACACTGGCTCTTGTCGCATGGACAGAGACCCAGTCGTGTGCGTAGTTTGTTGAAGAGGATAAGCCAGAAGCGTCCGCCGTGGACTGGATAGCTACCGAGGATGACATTGGGGATGGGGAGGGAGTGTTGGCATGCCCTCCTGCGCGCTCGACTTTCAGGAATATTGTGATCGAAGCAGCGTTCTCGTTGACAATAATGACCACCTCAAAGATGAGAAACTCGTGGGCTGCGCCCCCGATCTTCTTGCAGTGTTGGATGGAGAGAACGTAGGATCTCCTTGCGGTGTCGATGTGACCAGATGCGTGCACCGAGGAATACCACGAGTACGTCCGCCCTCCGTAACCGGGATCGAAAGGCGACTGCAGGGCAGAGGAGGATGTCATTTTCGGAGAACAAATGCGAGTCAGAAGATAGGCAAGATGGAAACGCAGACGATAGATCAGCGACATTGATTAGATGTGCAGTGTGCAAACGGGGTGGAATGCACACGTGGCAGAACCTAGGAGTCACTTCCAGAATCGATCAACGCGGCGCAGCCTGTTCCCCGCTTCTTCTTCTGTGCTCAGGCGCGTACATACTCGATCGCCTCGTTGTCTTCCTTTTTCATTTCTCGAAATTTTGGACC
>KV417742.1:33303-58226 GCA_001630335.1 Athelia psychrophila
TCGCTGAGCCGCAGATGCACGAGAAGCGGCATTTCCTGGAGGCTCTTGGCCAATCGCGCCGGAATAATTTCGAGTTCGCTCAAGCAGGTAATTCCCAGCGCCAGCGTTGTTACTGATTGCAACGACGGCAAATACAGATTCGCCGCCCGGCGGTTCAAAGCCAGGTGCGTCAAAAGCGGAGTGCCTCCAGAGAAGATCGGCAGGGGATGACCAGAGGGGGCGGATGGCTCCCTGGCTATAATGTTGAGTAGCTCCAAGCGGGGCGCTGCGCAAGACGATAATAATTGGATGATGTGCTGCTGCCGTGTGTAGATGGGGCTCGATCGCATCATGTTCACCGAGAGCGACCGACAACGTTGAATGTGCGGCATGATCAAATGCCACAGTTCTTGATTCAATTGTTCTTGCATTCGATTGATCAGTTTTGAGGCAGAGGGAAAGGCTGCTAAGACGGCACATACCTGACGACGGGATGCTTGAAACGACGATGTCGATCGCCATCTCTTTGGACCGTTCGCAATAAAGGCTAAAGGAATAGAAATTGCAGCTCTTCGGACGCACGGGCGACTCAGGCTGAGTCCATAGGGCAGCCGTGTCGAGAGCAATCTCACGCCAGACATGGCAAACTTGCGACAGAGTCTGTTCCGCTCGAAAGGCACTGCGATCATTTTTGTCGGAGCATGCCAGTTGGCATATCACAAAGATATCCGCAAATACCTCATGCGGCAGCGTTGAGATGGGGAGCGATGAGTTGTGCAGTGTCGTGGATATGGAATCGGCGTCTGCATGAGCGGGGATTTGCTCGTGCGCTAGTGAGTTCTGATCCATCTAGATCGGTCGGTGTATAAGTCAGTGGAAGCTCAATGCGGGCCCGGGGCGACACATTATCTGGACGAAATGCCGTACCTAGATGCGATTGTGGGGAAGAGGCTAACAAGCGTAAGCAACACGTATTGATATACGTAGAATGACCACGTGCAAACCATGTGGTGTGTAGAACATCCTGTAAATTACGAGTACGTGTGTAAGTACAAGGTACGAGTAATTTGTGGTATGTCTGAGAGACTAGAGTACACCAGACTGCAGACGCAAAACTATCGGGTCAGCATTACATTTCGATGTCAAGAAATCGCCGACAGTAATTAAATTTGATTCGAGTGGTCAATCTAAGCAAAATTTGGGACGGTTTCTAGATCCAATCCCGAGCAAATCACGAGTCATCCGTTTGGTGTTCTGTCGATAGGATAAACGCCTGGGCTTACAATGATACACCACCCTCTGAGGATATAGGTTTACGTACTAAAATGCTCTTGAATCTTCCGGCAGGAAGAGGTTATATTTGAAAATTCCCATAACAAAGAATGGCAGTTGCAATTCTAAGACATCATGGGCACTGGCCGGCTACCATGTGCTCGAAGCTTGGTAACGAAGTTCATCGAGAGGAGCCGACAACGATGCAGCTGTGGTGTAAAGAGACTCCAGAAGTCAACATATGGAGTATCCGTCTCTGATTCGGCTCCAACGTCTGAAGATGATGTAAAGAAATCACACAAGTACCGTTCAGAAAGCGCGGAATCTCCGTTTAGATTGCCGGAGGTAGCGGGCATGTAGAGATCGAGTCCACCTTGCATAATGGGTCCTTTGATCTGGGTCCATAGGGCGGCTTTATCGAGTGCAATTGATCGCCATGAATGGCATATCTTCATCTGAGGTAGAGCACGCGCTCTCCTGGTGAATGTTATGAGACAAGATAAAATCTGCTATAAGTACATCAGAGATATTTTCGACAGGAAGTGTTCAGATCTGTCGAGATGAGTTGTTTAGCCTCTGAGTTGTTATTTATGAGATATCGGGGTCCAGTTGCGGCCGGTTCAGGGCCTAAAAAAAATCGAATTGACAATCTCCGCCATGAACGAGAACCGCCCAGAACCAGTTGAGCACCACTCCGATTGCACAATCGCGGGAAATGTGAGCTATCCTGAACTAGGACGTTGAATTCACTGTAAACAAGCCTATCACTAGATTGCGTGAGAAAGGCGAGCAGAGAATGGCTGCACATACCCCGATTTTGAGTGTCTATGTCGTGCCTGCGGTGTGTACCTGTGTCAAGATCGCAGGCGCGGTAACTTAGTACCTGATCGTCCCACCTTAAGCCCAACTTGAGCCACTTACTGTGATGCGAATGTGATAAGGATTCGAGTATGAGACATACAGCGTTTGGTATGATGGGGATGTTGCGTCTGCGCTTTTCAGAAAGGATATGTATGTATAGATAGAAGAAAGACTCGAGAAAGACTATGCGGCAGAGCGCGCCACCAAGTACAAACACTAACAACTTAGGGCGCGTGGCCGTCGCGTGGGAGCTGCAAGCAATGGAAAAATGAATTTACGTTTCCTTTTGTTCCCCACTCGACTGAACTGAATCCAGGATCACGGCAACGCTTTATATCAACTCTGCCCAGAAATGAACTCCATTCTCGCTCCGGTGCGACTGTCTGATAGGCTCCAGAAGATAAGCAGTTCGGAGCTGCCAAGACTGCCGCGGCATCAAGTAGTCAGCCCCGAGGGCCGAAGGTGGGTCTGGGTGGGTCCGACCATTCGCCTGGAGGGCTTGGACTTGGGCGCTGAGAGCTGAATGACAAGGCAGTATCAGCAGCGGAAGGAATTTCGGCCCCCTTCGACCTATTTTACCTTTCGGCGACACCACATATATCCTGGCCACTCCCTCACGCGCTTTGGGTCTCTGCCGAATTTTCTCTCGCAGCGCAGGCAAATGAACGCCGAGTACGTCACAGTAGCTGCGCGGATCCCTTCTGCTCTGAATTGGCTCACCTCGAAGCTCTGTCGTCAGATAATGGAACCTTATCAATGAACTGTGATCTTCGAGCTTCACTGTCCGGTAATTATTGACGCCCTTTGATCTTTGATTCTTCACCCAGATACTCTGGTCCGTCTTCGCCTCTCGCCCTATACTACCATGAGCTACTTGTCGACGTACTGCTGCAACTTCTGAAATATGGATTGGCATTCTCGCGTCGCTTATGGGCCTGAATCGAAGGAGTCTGATATCGGTTCTACGGCCTTGAATTGGAACTGAAAATTGTACATTTGGCATCTAATTACCGGTACTCAATGCACTTGCTAATTCGCTGGTCGGGAAACATAAATTGATCTTGATCCAAGTACAAGAACGCGGTCGAGTGTCACACTCTATCTGAAATCGGCCGTGGCCTCTTGTATGTCTCTCTGGAGCTCTGCAGTCCGGGATCGCACATTCACTGATTCTGCTCTTCAGTTTGCTCGTATTGTGTATACTCTGCCCATATCGAGTTCGCAATGTTGGCTTGTCAACTACCACCCTCAAACCACCGCGCTGGCGCTGTATCATAATCACGAAAGTCGCAGCGAGTAATTAGATGCCGGGGGCGCAATGGGAGCAGAATATGGAAGTCCGAAGTGAGGAGTAGAATTCGGACTCGGACATCTGCGTTGTCTGATTGGTCGATTGGTGGCTTTTTGTCAGCATTTACACCCGGCCCCCTTCGAGCTTCTACCGGAACATTCAATTCAAGTAAGGATTTGTGGTAGCGCAAATGGGATGGGTGTCTTGTGGGTTACCAGGGGCGGGGCCACTTATCACGTTGGTGGACCAACGTGGACTGAAAAAAAGCGCTTCCGACTTTCTGCGGCGTCTGGTGCAGCAGACATAGCTCTATCTGTACGGAGGAGCAAATGTGTCTTTGTTTATCATTATTATCAAAGCGTTTGATATAGGGACGCAACCAGGGACGAGGGGAACATTAACTTTGTTTGAGCTGCAATTGAGCTGGGGTTATACATAAGCGAAACGCTGCATCGGGACCAGTAGCCAGTTACAACGCCGACGCTTCTTCTTCTGTGCTCAGGCGCGTACATACTCGATCGCCTCGTTGTCTTCATTTTTCATTTCTCGAAAATTTGGACCTGTCCTTACGCCCCGCATACCCCCACGCGCCCAAATCGACTAATCGACGCATCGAACTGGCGGTACTCTGGCGAAAACGTTGTTTGGAAGTTGCAAGCTGCAATTAGGCACTACCACGGAGAAAGGAGAGGCAGGGCATAATGGATGCGGCAGAACTCGCGCGGTGGACACGGTTTGCTGCGAAAGGCGGCATTGGCAAGTGCACGGCTGTGAATGACTGCGTCGCGGAGGGCGCAGATGATCTTATGTTTCTCAAGGTGAGACCCGCTTCCCATGGCACGGGGATCTGTTCTGCAAGTCGGATCCTCGGGCGTGGTGTCAGCTTTTAGTCGGAATACTTACTTTGTATATGTGATAGGACGACGAAGTCACAGTGCTTATGCAGATACCTGAACAGACAGACTTGTACCTTGTGAGTGCCGCTAGCCGCTGGCCACACCGCGTACTGATACGTTTTCAGGGGTATTGCGAAGGTGTAGTGGGCCGCTTCGAGGGACACGATGTCCGCTTCCACTCGAAGCTCAAGAAGCCAGTCATGACCAAACGCTCATCTACATCCAACTCCAAGGTCTCCGCATCTACCACGTCTCCGTCGCCAAGCTTCATCCCAGCAGACGACCATAAACACGAGCTCTCCGCGCTCCGCGTGCTCGTCAGCTCACCGCCACCCATGACTGTAGTCGAGACGCCTCCTGCCCCGCTGGCTGTGCCTGCGCTGTCGCCAGACTATCAGATGGTCTCCAGGACGTCGAGCGCGTCGGATTTGGAGCTCGATACGCCGGTACACGCCCACGTCTTTGAGACGCAAAGGGTCTCGAAGGAGAAGACGCTGGTTATGCGGGAGGAGGAGATACGGCAAATGCAAAAAGAGGAGGGGGCGATATGCGTCCCAGAAACAGATACGCCGCTCACGATACGCCCAGCTATCCACGCCACAACACCATTCAGCGACAGCATGCCCAACCCTCATTCACCTTCACCTTCACCAGTACCCGCGCCCGCACCTATATATCAACTGGCAGCCGCATCGGAACATTCATACGCATACGACGACGAGCCATCAACACGCATATCGCTTGCGCTCTCCGATGGCGAGGTCGGCATCGGGCTCTCTCTGTTACAGGACTTTGCCGGTGGCGGTGGTGAAGCGATGACATGGACGGATAGCGAGAGCGAGAGCGAGGACGGGGCCAGAAGTGGGAGGAGTACGCCGCTGCGGTCGCCATATCGCGACTCGTTGGATACTGCCGAGGGACTAGGGCTCCACCAACATCCTGCAGCAGCAGCGACCTCACCCATATCGCCTACCATCCCCTCGCCTGACTCATATGGACCCCCGCATCCTCTCCCCCCTGGATTATCTCGGCCCGCGCAGGAAACGCGCCCATCATCGCGCAGCGTCTCCTCTGCCCACACCCTATCCACCGTCCGCTCCGTGCGGTCAGGTACACCATCGGACTTGGGGGAAGATTGGGAGGGCGCGAGTGACATATACGAGAACTACCGGTATTCACGGTTCTCGATGACGAGTAGACGATCCAGCCATTCGCAGATCAGCACACCTGCCGGGGAGATGCCCCCACCTATACCAAACCCTCTCGTACCCAACTCCAATCGGAGCACGGCGACTCAAACACAGGCGCTCAGTCACGTACCAGCGCAGTCAATCGACTCACAGGCCTCGATGTACTCTCGAGTTTCCGCCGCATCCTCGTATGCGCCTCCTTCCGGCACTACCACCACCGCGCCGCTGAATTTCAAGAAGGACCGCCCGCCCTCGCTCAAGCTTGTGCCAGTCCACGCGCATCCGGCCAGTGGAACCTCGCCGCTCCTGCACACGAGCTTCGGTTCACCCGTGCGCTCGCCCAGCATGCAGAGCGAGCACTCCCTCGATGACTCTGTACACTCGAGGTCCTCGCGAGGGCAGAGCGCCACCTCGTCCAAGTCCGTGCGTTCGCCTACGCTCGGGACGGTGGGGACTGCAGCATCGGGAGCAGCATCGAGTCTGAGGAGTAAGCTCGAGAACGAGCGCGGGCCCCCGACGCCGATTGTCATCCAGTCTAGGGCAGAGGGCGACGAGGGGAGGACACGGGCGATTGTGGTTGATGATGAGGAGGACGCCCCTGATATCTCAGTTGGTGCGGATGCTGAAGGCGAGGGAGACACCGTGGATTCGTTTGCGTCAGAGAATACAGACGACAAAGATACACTACTCGGCCATGACATCGAGAACGAGGACAACACCACGTCTTCGTCGCAGTACCTCAACGTCCCTCAATCACCATACACCCCCGACACCTCCTCCACGTCCTACATGAACCCGCCTCTATCGCCCCTCAGCTCTTTCCCCCTCCCGCCTCAGCAGCCATCGCTACGGCCCCCACCAATGTCCGACTTCCTCACTGTACAGCCCGCGGCGCCCGGCTCAAACCGTACCAGCCTATTCCTTCCTCACCCGAATGCACCGAAGCCGCCGTCGACGCCCAGTGGACCTATGTACGCACGACAGGCATCACCGCTCCCGCCGCCTTCGCCAAACCCCGCGCTCATGCAGCGCAAAAGCCCATCTCCGCAACTACAGGGAGGGCAGGGAGGACACCCGACAATACGGGCGCTGCATGCAGCCTTATCGGCGCGATACCTGCCTGGGGGGCATATGCGGAGGATTACTATATACGGGCGGTGCGAGTGGGATCTGTTCAGTGCAGGTGGCCCAGTGCCCATCGCGTTCTCCACTGAGCCGCCGCCGCCGCCACCACCAGTGCCTGTTGTTATAGCACCATCACCCCTGGCGCGGGAGGTTACAGAAGAGAAAGAAGGGAGTCGAAGCTTGGGTGTGGGGCAGCGCCAGGAACGGAGGAAATCGAGGTCTTTTTCTGGGATGCAGTCGCCCGGATTGATCAGGTACGTTCTTTGCTGTATCCACTTGACGAATATGTTCCTTATGCTGGGATGTTCAGCTTCGAAGAGAGGCAGTCCATGACGCCGTCTCCTTTACAAGCGGCCATGCGCTCGAGCTCAAACTCCCCCAGCACCCTCTCGTCCAACTCGGAAAGCAAGTCTCCAATTCCAGGATCACGTCCATCATTCCTCCCGTCTCCACTGTCCATCAGAAAGACCAGCTCGCCATCCATGCGATCACCTCCCCTGAGTCCCCCACTGCAGTCCCCCGGATCGCACAGTTCTTCGCCATCCATGCCCTCCTTCCCCGCGCGCACCATAAACAAGCTACGCAAAGCTCAGTCTAGTACCACGCTCACCAGCGAGAGGATCTCCGCTCCTTCTGTCGCCGTCCCTCCGCTGAGAATACCGAAGCGGGACACCTCCGTAGCCCGAGATTCACCCTCACTGTCACCTACCATGTCTTTGATGATGCCTCCACGCTCCGCGACTGCGTCGGACTCGAACCCGTCCCCGACTACTTCAATGGGCCCTCCTAGCACCATTCCGCGGAGACAGCGGAGTTTCACCCAGCATCGCCAGGACTCTGCCGAGACCGCGGGCTCCGAAATGACCGACACGCGTGTTGCATCGCCAATCCCATCTGGCTCCTCCCTCGGGCACAGCTCATCACTGCTAAAGAAGATGTCCCTCCCTTCCATGCGATCTCGAAGCGTGCAGATGCAGCGCACGCCGGACGACTCAATGGGCGCTGAACAAGACAGTGAGATGGTGCACGCGCAGAATGTGGAGTTCGAACTCATACGGCCCGCGATCGTGCAAGCGCCCTCGCCGCGTACGAGCGAGGATTCGAATGTCCCGTCTCCGCTGCCACTTGATGGTAGACCGAGCTTCGGCGGCTTCTTGCGCGCCGACAGCCCCGCGGTATCGATGGCATCTGGCCAGGGCTCTGTCCCCCGTTCTCCCATCGGCGAGCCTCCTCCTATCATCAGGGGTAAACCCGGCGAGCCGGATTCGATCGAGGCGCATCGGACGCGGGAGCTCAAATGGATGTCGCTCATATCACAAGTGCCGGCTTCGCAGGCGAGGAAGAACAAGAAGATCAAGAAGCTGATCATGGAGGGCGTCCCGTCTAGTGTTCGGTATCTCGTATGGGCGCATCTTACGGATAGCAAAGCGCGCGGTATGCCGGGGATCTATGTGCAGCTAGGGAAGCGCGAGCGCGTGCAAGCCTTTCAGGCTATCGAGAGAGACGCCCAGAAGTGTTACCCAGATCAACCACAGCTGCAGACATCGCAGGGGACGCTCGTGGCCCTGCTCCAGTCTTACTTGACCATGGTCCCAGATATCCATTACGAAACAGGTGCGTTGGTTGGCTCTCTTTCAAGAAACGAGCTAATGAATAGCAGGCTTGGCTTACATTGCAGGGCGCCTCCTCATTCTCGCGC
This sequence comes from Athelia psychrophila, assembly GCA_001630335.1. Lineage (NCBI taxonomy): Eukaryota > Fungi > Basidiomycota > Agaricomycetes > Atheliales > Atheliaceae > Athelia > Athelia psychrophila. The sequence continues at coordinate 41,617 of KV417742.1, forward strand.
CGGATGAAGACGCGTTCTGGATATTTACGTCTCTGATGGACCTCTACCTGCGGCCGTGGTTCTCTGTAAACACAAGTCAGATGGAGGTGGACGGTTCGCTGTTCAGCAAGGCTCTAGAAGCCAATGATCCGCCAGTAGCGAAGAAGCTCTACGTTGACCTCGGGATATCTCAGACGGCAGTCTGTCGACCTTGGTGAGCAATTTTCTCGTATCTCACATAATGTCGCTAACTTGCATCGCAAGGTTATCGTCTCTGTTCGCGGAGTCATTACCTGTCGAATATCTCCACAGAATATGGGATATCTTCCTGTACGAAGGTAAGAGCCACTCTTCATCCCGTCGGAATGATGCTAATGCTATTTAGGCGTCCCCTTTCTGTTCCGCATCGGCATGGCCATCGTCCACTGCTGTCGACACTACATGCTCTCCTCCACGAGCGAAGCCGCCGCTCTCGAAGTCCTTGTACACCCTCCAGCCGCCTGTCTGCCTCCTAATCCAGAGGTCTTCATCACCCTCGCGAACTCCTTCAAACTAAAGGACGACGACGTCCGTAAACAGCGCATCAAGATGGAAGCTCAGGTCAAACGCCAGACCCAAATACGAACCGTCTCCACCCCCGGGGCACCCATATCTCTACCCAAAGCCTAGAATCAACATCGGACATCCGAGCATGTACTTACATCTATTCCCCTACTCTTAATCTTCTATTAGGTCGTCTGCAATGGCCGATATTGGTCTTCACATTAATATTTTGTCTGCCTCGCATTGCTATACATCCGCTTTCCGATGATCTTGCCATGTATATACTTACTAACATTCGTTGACGGCAAAGCCACGCACTTTACTACTATATACTTCTTACTCAACTGGATATAATGATTGAGGCAGCGTTGTCCTTTGATTGTACAGTTTGCGAGATTGATGCTGATTTTACTGTAAAGATTTCTTTTCACTCCCCACACGATCATTTCTCCTGTACCTGAAAATACTACCTTGACCTCTGTACACATATCCTTGATGTAATTTAGTTTCTACGAGAGAACGAGGACGAGTGTGAAATCAGAATCACGTTTACGCGACACTAAGCGACAACGGCGCGAGATCCTGATATCCTTGCTTCCTCCCATCGGCGACAGCCGGTTCGTCTGAATCCTCGACCGCGGCTCTGTTGATCTTGCTCCACCCTTCACTCCTATTCTTGTAACATGCGTCTCAAGTGCAGAACAATTCAAACCTAGCTCGAGGCATCATGCATCGTGTTCGCTAGTGATGCTCCTTCAAGTTCGCGCAACCCCTGTGTGTGCTTTCTGCGCTGTATACCCGTTCGCCCTTGGTTGTCCTTCCTCTTTTATCCAGCGTGGTTCTAGATCATCTTCGTGTCTCTCGCATCTTCCTCTTCCTGCACCAGCACACTCGGCCCTGCGATCCTGAATCTCTTGGTTATGGCTCTATAGACGGTCTTAGTCTGCGCCGCTGCAGGTGTCGAATCAAAGCCCGGCGCCATGCCATATGCTATGTCCCCGGCCCAGTACTCGTCTCAGCGCTGAGATTATGGTATCATCAGGATAATCACAGAAACGATACAGATTCATGCAAGCTCAAGACACGGGACTATCTTTCAAATTTTTCTCCTGCGCTGATAGATCCCAACACCTGGTGCATTCGGGGATGTTGCTGCGATACGGTGCTTGGTTAATCTGGTTGTCTCCTCAGTTCTCAGTTCTGACTTCTGCTTTCTCGATTCCAGCGAGCTCGAGAAACGAGCCCGTCCTCCATTCTATCTTCAGCAACAGTGAGTATCGCAATTTTGTGAACTGGAGGGTGTGGGGGCACGATGCTGCTCAAGTTACCTCTCAATTCCCAGTGTGTATGCGCCAGGACTAGATCCCGGCCATGATGCTTCCGATTGACAGTAGCGTGAAGCGCACTTGAAGGGCCGGCTGAAATGGTGCGCCTCAGCCACTGTGCAGGATATTGTTGATTGTAGCTTTTGATTGAGAATGACGGCAACTCAAACGTGCTATGAACACTACACAGGATGTGAGCTAAAGCCCCAAGACTCAGGATATAAATCACAGCGGAAGCCAGGTGGCACACAATGCGAAATTGAAATCGATGACCTGGGTTCTTCGAAGCGAGTTGTTAATTTCAGTCCGTAAATGATTTAATTGGTACATATTTCAGTGAAAGACGACGGAAAACTATCAAGGTTGATGAGATGTGAGGTATAAATGTGGTCCATTGCACAGACTAACAGGAACGAAGGGGCGGAATGAAACGGGAAGACAAGATACGCACTGTAAAAACCCATCAGTCGCATCTGCGGTGCGCCCAGATAGCGCGTGAGGAGGATGAATTGGCACGCCCACGGAGCGGGGCGAACGTGGGTCAAACAAAACCCAAAGAGCGCCCACTTCGAGGGTGGGTGGAAGTCAGTTCTGTCGGAGACTAGGATGGAAGAGGAAGAGACGGGCCAGAGAGTGCGTGTGGGGAGGATTATGGGGCCCAGCTGAAGGCCGTCGCCAGGATTCATTTAAGTATACCAGATCAGTAAACGACCTAGGGCATGGATGGCGCTGAAATTACGCACAAACAGCTGAGTAAGTCTGCATGCATTTCGGCTATTGGCGTGCATCAATCTGACCCGGTTCGAGCTATGCGTGTAATGGAAGAGGACGATAATGAACGTGGTCAGTGCATACTGGGAAGCGGACGATAAATTTTCAATCATCCGGCGACCAGCCCGTGTCACGTGGTGTCTTGCGTCGTGACCTCGACCTCAACTTTGCCTCAACTCGGCCTGCTTCCAACCTGCTTCCGTGTCGATATCTGTCTCTGACTAGTAATGCAATTTCTGGGCCTCCTTTTGGTACAACCTGACTCTTTTGCCAGATGCTTCGACCACTATTTAAGAGCTTGTACCGAATGGATCTCGGTTTCGGTGGAATGCTTCGACCTTTTTCTTCCTGACCGGCGCCGCTTTCGACTCGCTTCTGTATCACACGGGGAGGACTCTACGGATAAGGCTTGCACTGATACCTTCATATCAGCATAATCCACTGGCTCTGTGTTATAACCTGTTCGCGTGCGGTTTGGGAATCTCACCCCATTTTGAGTCAAGAATTGCACATGCGTATTCGTCCCCCTACTGATCCATCCTCAAGCTTCATTAGCGTGTTCGGAGTTTTAAAGTACGTCTGCACCCTATCTGCATTCCACCTCTCGAATCCAAGCCGCGTTCTCGACCGGGACAAGTCCAGTGCTGGGAGGTGAGCACTCACTTCATTCAGGTCTGATAGGAAGGCTAATAGCTGATGGGGATTTAGGTTCTTATTTGTGGCCTGTGCTTTGAGCGATGCTTAATTCTACTCTGCCTTCTCTTTCCCAGCCCTCCCTCTTTATCCAGGATTCTATCTGGCACCTGGGTCATCGCTGTGTCTGTCTCATCGTGATATAATCTCACCATTTTGCCACTCAGCCATACAATGTTCTTGGACTAGCATTAGCATTGACCATGATCTTCACTTTTTACCAACTTGATTAAGAATCAACAGTGCATGGATCCGTCCGCGACGTGGCCAAGCCTCCGTCGGCCTTCGTATCGACACACTCTCTAGTGTCAGGCGTTTCGCCCCTGCGGATGCATCGTGAAATGATATCGAAGACTCATCATAATTGAGCCGCTCCGCTCCACCAAGTAATAACAGATGTTCGTAGTTGAGCACTGATCACAGCCGATACAGCGTATTCGTCGCATTCTGAGAATGAAGTGCTGTTTCTTTAGAAATTATTTGACATTGGGAGATGAAGATGGCAGACCTGATCCGGCAGGATCATTGAGTGAGCCACGCTCCTGGCATACCAGGAACGCATATATGTGGTGACGACAATGTCGATAAACCGAAGGCCAATCGCAGGGAGGCTGAAAAAGATATTTGTTCTCGACCCACCTTCACGAACAGCAGGGAATAAGTAGCATGCGTCAGATACACCCGACGGTGAAAAGGTTCAGCGATATGTATCCACATCTCCAAGTGAGCTATGCAAATGACGGCCACTGCATAGGGCGTTCAAAGTGCGCAGATGCTAACATTATTGAAGCTATACCCGGTGAATCTACCCAGAATTGCGAAGCACCTTGGCAATCCGAAGTCGCGTCTGTCATCCACGTGCGTTGGAACAAATGCCTAGATCGAATACCGCAAGCTGGCAACAACTGTGACTGTATTAATTTACAAGCAAGGCAGTCCCCACTCACATGACCCCGTTAATCCTGCATCACGCTCGCATCTGCGTGAGGACAGGAAGGTGCAATGCTAGATAGGCATTTCGAGTCTGCGGGCACGATATCAACATTTTATTTGGGCCGCTGCGCTTCCCAAAAAGGTCACAACGTTCGGAGTTGTACGGCGATTTCGCCGATCTTGCCGACGGCTCATCCATTTCGCAAGATGCAGTCCGGGCAACGTCTGCTATGCGAAGATGACCCTGTGACAACATTCAAGAAGAAGATCAGGAGCGTGAGCGCGGGGCCGTAAAGCGAAGTGGATAGATATTAGGTGGGCCATGCAGTATCGGCGGAGAGCGTGGTATGTCCGATACGACGAGGGTGGAAATTAGGCACGATTTCACGACTCGACATTTTGGACTTGGAAGATAGAGTTGATAATACCATTCAGCATTTGGGCGCATGTGCGGATCCGTTGCTGGTGTGAAGTTGAGAAAATGCACAAGGAGAATTCGAATTAGGCCACGCACCAGGACAGGATGTGGGCTGCTTTTGCAGGCAGCAGCGCTGTGCCTAGCAGTGGGGGGAGCCTGAGGTCATCGGACTATATATACATCGAAAGTGATCTTTCAGTATTATTAGCGACGGCAACAGTCAAGTGGGCAGAAACTGGGCAGGTATGTTCTGAATATTTGGTATTGCATTCAACTTTGGATAATATTTGTGCAAGACAATCGCAAAAGGGCAGACGCGAGAACGGGAAGGAGGGTCTAGGAAAGGAAAGGCGAGGGATGATAGTAAATAAAAGAAGGGGCAAACCGAAGATGTGTATGTACAAGTATATATGGACGAAGATGGAATGGCCAATGACACGCAAACCTACAAAAAGTGGTATTCCAGATGGGAAAGAAACGCAATGACGATGATGGTGGAGGGCCGAGTACGTGATACACGAAGACAAGAGAGGTCAATATATATGGCTTAGCTATATATATTCGGGGAGGGGAAACGGCAATAGACGCGAACAAGAACAGCAGGAAAGGGAATATGTATATGCGTGCAAGGCAGACTAGGAACAGGATGGAACAAAAGAAAGGAAGGACGAAAGGGAAGGGTAATGCCGAGCCAAGATGACAGAATGAATACGGAACTCACATGGATCCTTGATGGAAGTCCAGATGACATTGTCAGAGGAAGAAAATATCGGTTACGACGACGTGCGCCGACAGGCAGGGCGGATGTTGTGCATGAAGACCTCGGGACCTCGAAGAGCGTGGGGGAGAGGATAGAATTTCGGGTTGTAATATTTTCGGCCATCGTAGAGGGTGACGCTAGAATCGGGAGGGGAAGGGGGGCATCAGTACAAGTTTGAAAGGAGGAGGAATGAAGAGACGCACTAGTGAATTTAGACAATCCAAGCATCTATAATGATCACTGTACATCAAAATGATGCACGTCAGTACGATCCAAGTTGCGCGTTTAAGATATTGACATTTGAGAGTAGATGAGAATGCGGAGACCCTAGTACTGCAGGACCAGTTTCAGCGAATGGCACATAAGAGCCTGGAAAGCAAGAGATCACAGTGTTTCCCGGATAGGGAAGACACGATGGTCAGCGCTCCGGTCAGCGACGAGCACAATTTCGAGGACGGGTGCGCGGCAATAGTCGGGCGAGCATGTTCCGCCGGGCCGAATCGGCTTCTGTGCCCTGCGCCTCCTTTGCCCTGTTTCTCAATCTCCGATAGCACCCCGCATGGTCCGCATATCGTCTATCTCCTGTCGTTTTTCGGTGTTTCTCGGGCCCATGTTCATGGTAGCTGGCTGACGTGCCGACGCATCTACAGGGACACTGTACCGGCTTCAACTCTAGTACCCAGTCTCCGCGGTCTTTGGGGTGCTGCTGATATAGCACAGATTCCAACAGCCTCAAATGGTTCATTATACGACCAGCATTGTTGACTGGTCGTAACCGTCCATCACCCGTATCAAACACGGTCCTACCCGTATACGGGTACGGTGCACACTTATCAATGTAATGCCACGCGCCAGCCGAAACTACGCAGGCCCAGGGTCACAGACTCTACTTGCACCGCGTCGCCTCATTGTTGGTATCAATGCGCTGCAGTCGGTCGCAACTTCACATCAGGTCTGACTCATTTTAGCTCTGATTATGCATTAATGACCGGGGATATGCTTTGAATCGACAGCGCTTAGTCTTTTTGGCAATTACTCACCAATTACTCACTGCTTGGCAGGTTCAGCATAGGTATGCCCGGATTATATACCACCTCGCTTACAATCGCTTACCCAGGTCATCTTTGTATTGACCCACACCAACCCCGAGGCATATCGATGCCGAAGTGGTATCCCAGAGGTTAAATACGGGGATTCGCCCCGCAACACACCATTCAACCATTCATCAAGCCCAGCAGACATGCAATCATACCGCCCACTCAAGCTCCAACAATCCCCCAACCTGCGTCAGGCGCTCAAAGATGCGATGCGCGACAGCAAAGTGCTGTTAGGCGTGGGCGCCGGCATCCCCTCCGTCGCGACAGTCAAGATTCTCGCCGCCCTCGCTGCCGACTGGTGCTGGATTGACGCCGAACACACGCCCATGTCGCCGACCCTCATGGCGGAAATGGCACGTCGCCTCATCCTTCAGCTCCCATTATATGCTGATTTTTATGGTCGCAGGTACAAACCGTAAACATGTACTCAGAGGGCGCGATGCACGCCGTGGTTCGCGTGCCCACCCACGGGCACGAGCACATCGCCTGGGCGTTGGATGCCGGTGCCGCAGGAGTGATGATCCCCCATACCGAGACCGTAGAGCAAGTCAAGGCTTCTGTCGCGGCTGCCAGGTTCGGGCCACAGGGCCAGCGCTCCTTCCCGCCGTTTGCCAGTGCGTGACTCGGCTCTCTCCGTGATGCGCAGTCTAACCAGTTGCCTGCAGTGCTTCAGGGGATCACCGACCTCGTGCCGGAGGGTAAGCATTGGATGGGGGTCGCGAACGAGCACATAGCGGTCATCCCGCAGATCGAGAGCCAGCTGGGCCTCGACAACCTGGAGGAGATCATGCAAATAGAGGGTGTCGATGCCATCAGTGAGCCGTGTCTGTTCTCGAGATGTAGATCCCTGGTGAACCCCATTCTCCATTACAGTGATCGGCAAGGGTGACCTGCGGATGGACCTCGGCCTGCCTCTCTTTGGCGGCGGCGAGGCGCCTTATGAGGAGGGCATGAAGCACGTATTCGCGATGGCAAAGAAGTACAACATGCCCCTTGTCGGATTCGTACCCGAACACGAGACGGAGGTCTCAGTGCGTGGCGGATATCGGATGATTTGTCAGGCGGCGGACGTCCAAGCGCTAGCGTTCGGGCTGCAGATGGCGCTGGGGAAGTCGAGAGAGGCGATGGCGAAGGTGGTGGACCAGATGAAAGCCAGCGCCCAGTCCAGTTGATGTACCATTTAGAAGCGATGTGGTAGTTATCTTGATTGCAGTAGTATAAGGTCAACTCGCCTGATATGTGTATTGCGCTAATTGTACTTGGGTAGAACACATTTTGCAAATATGGATGTAGTTGCGCTTCATAGAAAGGTATTGGCAAGCCCATCTGGCCTCTTGTTTGGTGAAGCTTGTTAATCCCAGGCTCGCATCGGCATCTGCCCCTTGATTCTTTCCACTGTTTCTCTTTAATTTCTAATTTGTGCGTCAGTCGGTAGATATATGGGCGAGCGGCTAACTGAGGATTCAGGGTAGTATGTAGTAGGTGTCGAGCCATCGCATCGTAACTAGTAAAGGGTAAGCGGAGGCGGGAAAGCATCACACCACCTTCTGCTCCTTAACCTAATCGTTACCCTCCTCCACCTCACACTCCCACTCCTCACCGCCCCGTCTCCATCACGAAAAATTCGCACCCGCAATGTGGCAATAACCGCTACAACAGCGAACACAAGCGCGCCGCCGATGCCTATGCCTATGCATATGATGTGGGCCGCTGGGAGTGCGTGGTTCGCGTGCGGATCTAGGAAGTCGTATGCTGGAGAAAAGGTGGGAAGGGGTTAGCGACAGCGACAGAGATTGAGACAGAGATGACGGAATGACAGGATAAGAGGATAGGTTGGGCAAAGGGGTAAATTGATACGTTAGAAATGAAAAAGAAAAGAGAGGGAAAGAGGTTATGTTACTGACAAGGGCGAGCGCAGTACGCCATTATGCAGCGCTTTTGGAGTCGATGGAGGGATTGTGACAAGGCGACCGGGGTGCGGACATATATTAGAAGTGGTTGTATGTAAAGCTGTGTCAGTTGTGTACCTATGCGGTTCTAGTGCCGTGGAGATAGAGTGTACGAGGAAGTACCTTGAAAGATGCGTGCTCCAGGACGGACGTCCGCTAATGTTTATTCATGATCAGATATATGTCATGGCAGCGTTCGTATACTAACATACCGGTAATGGCCTTTGGGCTATCTCCTGCCAAGGTTCTACACTGCATCGATGTAATTTACTGCGATGGCGAAATCAGCAGGTCTGAGCAGCACACGCAGGCTGGAAATTCAGATCAGGATTGGTATTCGTATGTACATGAGTGGAAGATGGAAACGCGCGTGGGTAAGAACATTGAGATGAATGAAGGAAGGAAGGAAGGGAAATGAACATGCATAAGTGTAGCGGCCGTTGACTTGCAATGAAGTTAGGTAAAAGTGCAACGAAAGGCAGGGAAAGCGGACATCTTCAGAGATGTATGGAAGGTGAAAAGGGAAGGGGTGTAGGAAGAGGGTCACAGGAAGGGAAGGGCATTACAATGGGCGACATGAATGGGAAAATAACAATGGGACAGGCACGAACAGATGTAGAAAGAAGAGGACTGTCGTGGACGTGAGCGGGAAGGGGATGCAGCAGAAGAAGGAAGGAAAGGAAGGAAACGGGTAGACGAGATACGCACTATGAAACCCATTGGTCGCATTTGCGCCACGCTCAAATAGCACACGAGGAAGACGAAGTAGGCCCACGGAGTGGGGCGAACATTGTTCAGAAAGATCTCAAAGAGCGCTGCGAGATGTCGGATCATCCTAGAGGTAGTCAGGTGTAAGTCACTATCGCCGAAGACTGAGGAGGGGGTAGCAGGAGATGCGCCAGAGTGAATATATGGGGAGCACTATGGGGCCCAGCTGAAGACCGTCACGAAGATTGCTGTAGAACCGATCAGTAAACGACCAACGGCATGGATGAAACTAAAATGACGGTGACAGAGCAGCCGAGTACAGCCAGTATGCATTTCTGTGAGGGGCAATGCATCAGATGTGGCCCTGTTCTAGCACGTGCAGTTGTCTTGGAAGTGGACGATGATGGAGTTTGTGACCAGTGCGCATTAGGTCGAGCCAGCTGGCTATCACAATAATGTTGCTGCGACGGAATGCGGGTATCGTGCCGTCGTGCCGTTTTATGGCCGCTTTCGCTGAACTGCCTCTGTGTCGAGCTAATTATTTCTCTTTCCGGCACTGTTATACCCTAGAAGGCATGTTTTACATCAGCAAGATGCCTTGTGTCTGTATCGCCTGGGAAGAGGCGATTGCTGCTATTCAGTGCATTATGTTATATGACTATTTTCTGCATGCGCTTGTGACGGAGCTCGGATTTCGGTCTACCGGTTCGACTGTTTTTAGGCTTTTTGGCCTGCTATTCGTATGTCGTTTCTGTATCGACTACGCGAACTACAGGCTATATGTCCAAGCCTTAAGTACTAGGGACATGCGCATCGGGGAAATTCACTCGCCCTGTAATGTTCGCGTGCGCTTTGGCAATCTCACCCCATATCGAGCCAAGAATTGCATACGCACATTCTTCACAAGGCGCTCGTACTGATATCTCCTCAAGTTTCAAATAGTGCATTTGCAGCTGGAGATTACCTTTACATAGTCTCTGCCTAGTCTCTGCCTTCTACTTCTCGAAATGTTAGGAGGTGGGCACGTACTTCATTCTGGTCGTCATCGCTAACTAATAAGGATGTAGGATATCACAAGTAGCGCTTGCTTCGAGAGATGCTTGATTCTACCTTGCTTTCTCTGTTTTATCTAGCACCCTGTCGGGATCATCGCTGGGTCTGTCTCGTCGTGGTATAAACACAATGCATTACCACTCGACCATACGAATATGTTGGACCAGTCTTAACCATCATCCTTGCTTTTTATAAACATGATTATGATTCACCAGTGCATGTAGCCGTCTGTGATGTGCCCTGCCACGACTAGAAGCCTCCATCGGCCTTGGTGTCGGCTGAAAGTTGAACGCTCCCGAGCGCATTCCATCTCTGTCGACACAATCACATCAGGGATATTTCTAGCCTACATTCTGCGAGTATGGGGAGCTCGAGATATGAGGCAATCGACCGCCTTGCTCTCTTGCGCTGATGGGTTTCAGCACTTCTTGAAATCGGGGATGATGCTGGCATACAATGCCTGTTGAATCTGGTGCCTTTCTCCATTTTCATTTCTAGCTTCTGACTTCTCACGTGCCGTTCTGCCAGATTGCAGCCCCGGCCACGAACTGCTCTAGATATCCTGATTCGTCGAGACGGGCGAGGAGAACGAGGTAGGGACGCGTGCGTCTCAATCGTCCGCAAGGTTGTGCCATGTTACTCACCATTGACTTACAACGCCTCCATTTCAACACACAAGCCCACACCCCGTGCGTTTCAACGGACGCCAATTCAAATATTTTCATCTTTGTTCGATGCTATTCCAATGATGCCATCGAGCGATGAACCCAAGGACACGGAGTAGAAGAACAACCGGTGAGGAATTGTATTATAAGTGCCGAGGTACATTTATGCTAACGGTGGCGAGATTCTAGTACCAAAACACTTGCCCTTCTGCATTATGTGACTTCCGAAGTTCTACGAGATGCGACGGGTAATCGCGCTGCTCGTGTCCTTTTCATACGCCGAGAGCAACACACGAGACACTCTTCCGTATTGTATATCGGAGGACTCTGAATCAGCAAAGCCCGCTCATCAGCAAACCCTGATTATCGCTCATAGAAGTTTGAAAAATCCATAGATTGTCATAGCTTGCCATAGAGCCATAGAGCCCGACAGAGCTGTACAGGCCGGGGCCAATTCTGCCCAGTGCTCACTTCGATCTTCACAGCTCTGTCTCTTTCTATCTAAGTCGGCTATCAACACTCCTCTTTTGAATACACAGGTCTCGAGCTCTAAGAATCCATAAGTGCTTTCTAGCCAACCCTAAACCCTCCACGTCGACATCTCGGCGTCTGATTTCCCGCTTCTCTCTGCCTTCTCTCCCGCCTCGAATCAATGAAAGCCACGCCCGTCTTGGGCACGTCATAAGTGAGTATCATTTGCATTGAAGACCGCACTCACTAGCATCTATGCCAGCACTGATTTCCTGTTAGAGAAATTGCAGGCCCGCATTGCAATTTGCGGACTGCACAGTGCAAACAGGGATCACTGTACCGGCGACGGGCACAAGGTGCGTCCTCTCCTCTCCTCTCCCTTCCTTTTGGAATGATGCACACTGTGTTCTGACCGGATGAATCTGGTACTCACTGGTTGTAGCTCGTGATACAGGCAAGGCGTGAACACGATCGACACGGATTATCACTGTACCCGCGACGGGTACAAGGTGCGTCCTCTCCTCTCCTTCCTTCTTGGAATGGTGCACGCTGTGTGCTGACTGGATTTTTCTGGCACCCACAGGTTGTAACTCGCGATACAGGCAAGGCGCGATCACAATCGACACGGAGAAGGTCCTGTTGCACCCGACGGCCCTTGTCAATACCAACGAGCCGGGCGCCAAGTTCAAGTTCCTCGCCGCCGTGGCCCCCGTCGTTGACGAGCTCGAGAAGCCTGATTATGTCACGGGAAAAGGCTGGAACTATAATGCATGCTTCCCCTTCCCTCCTCTCTTTATTCCTCACTTTTCCGTCGGCTGCAGGTACATGTAACACTTCAAGTTGGGCGCCGCGTTCGCCAGGGAGACGAGGCTCGAGCCTTCCAAAGTGCTCCTTTGACGCAATGAGCAGGGTGGGTGTATAGAGGGCGTGGAGATAGGGTGGTATGTCTCGTTATTGATGTTATGTATCGCTACGGCGTTGAACCACTATGTAGCACATTTTTATGTTAGTATGTAGTACTCTAATTTTATATTATTTGACTGCATTGCAATTTCGTGTAACCATTTACCATTACAACGGCACAAAATATTGAATGAGCCTATTATTATATATGAATTCTACATAGATATGCAGTGTCTGTGAAGCTCTGTGCAGAGTCTATGAGGGCCTGTCGAGCTCTATGACAGATGTTGCGGGTGTCTGTCCAGAGCTGCGGCGCCCTACATGTATCTATGAGGTCTATGGCTCTATGAGCGTCTATGGGCGTCTGTCCGGTCTGTGTAGCGACACCAGGGTTTGCTGATGCTCCAGGGTTGCTCTGGAATATTATGTCACACTCACCACGATATCCGATTGCATCAATGATACCCTGTATTGGAATATTTTGAATGATATATGTTCTTTGCGCAGCTCATAACATTGGAACGCGCATAACTACATGTATAATGAAGCGGAGGAGGAAGGCTATCCCAGGTTAATTAAATGTGAGGAATGAAAGTGGTCCACTGCACACTCTGGTACGCGGAAATGGGTAATCCCCGGAGAGATGCAAATGAGAGGAAGATGAGTATCAGGCGAGCAGCAATATAAACGATGGAAACGGGGGTGTACAGGGCGCCGAGCAGGAAAGAGATTGCATTGCCGTCCATATCGAGGCATTCGGCGGCCATGCGACCCACGAAAAGTAGAATAACGAGAACGGCAGGAACTGCGATGATGGTAATTGCAGATGACCGCCACAGTTGGCGTTCGAGTGGCGATTGCAGTTCCGAGCACCATGCGATGCAGTGCACCGCGCCGAATACCATCGCCACCGAAAGCGCAATGGCGTCGGCGATTATGGCGTCGAGGGCATCGGCCCTCCCGGCCCAAAATGTCGGGACTCGCTTGCGTTGGCGCAGGTCCACGCAGCGGTCCTGGCAACCAATGACATATACCATGCTCTTCACCCAAATTGAATCTACCTCCCCTACTGCCTCTGCCTTAACTTCCTCCTCCGGCACGCGAGCTGCGCAGCTGACGTTGAGCGGCTTCGCCCACCACGCGGCATACATGGCCACGGTCATGACCGCGTAAGCGAGCGTCATCACCTCCAAATTTGTAACGGGAAGGCCCTCGGCGCGGCGCGCGATACACTGGATCACGAACCACAATGCCTGGGAAATAGCGGCGCCTTTGGACAACGCATCGCCTTTGCTCTTGTCGGAAATCTCAGCTGTGGTTGGGGGGACAAGGTGACCGCGGCGCACAAGCTCAAGGACGTCCGCAGGAGAAAGAGGGTAAAGTGGTCCGTCTGCGTTGTAAAACTCGAATCCGCCCATGGTGACAAGGAAACCATGCGACCACTTCCAGTCTGCGCTAAATGTGAGAAATGACAATATGATTTAGAGCGGCTGAGATAGACGCGCCCTCGTCTCCCTTTGCTACCCTCTTCTCAGAAACGACTGTATCACATCGACACCCATGCCGTTTGCAGTGGTCACAAGTCAAATGATTTGGGAATGGGTCAGATCGACGCTTAATGAGAGCCCCAGACCAATCCACGCTCGAATGGCCTGCCTCACCTGCCGCAATATGTCCTGCATATTGTGCCAAGCCTGAACCTCCCGAGCATCGTTCCTTTTGCGCCTCTTTTGCCTCCAATCTCGCTGCCTCGAGTTCCCTGGCCAGCCGCCAAGCTGTAAACGCCTGTCGCAGGGCCCAAGCCAGGATCCACTCGGGCGCGATCAAGGCTACACCAAATACCATTGCAGCTTCCCTCTGGTCAAGAATGACAGACCAGGCCCACTGCGCCAATTTGATGAAGAAGTTGGAATGGTAGGACGGTTCTCGTTCCGGCGCTGGAACGTTCCGGTGCACTGCAAACCATACGCATGCTAGAATCGTCGCGAGGCAGCTCACGACGATCTGGTCTAGCGTCCGACAGGTCTTGAGATCGTTGCAGCTCTGCGATGAGGTGGTGGTTACTGCGGATTCGGAGAGCGCCGGTGAGATGTCGGCGGTTGGAAAGGGAGAGATGTCGGTGTGGACAGCGCGAGAATGGACGCCACTGAGAGAAAACAAGACTAGATGGATTGTCCAAGACAAGGGAGGCAGCATCAGCTCAGAGCGTGTGACGTCAGACAATGCGGGACTGCAGAGACGAGGACGGGAAAGCCCAATTATACAGCAAGTTGCTGCCCATCGAGGATTTCACATGTACAGCTGTGTTGGAAACGACAAGGACAGGACGGGCGCAGGAAGGGTCGAGACCGCGGTTCGGCAATAGTCGGGCGAGCTCCGCCCGGGCCGAATCGGACACACGTCACCGAGTCAGTGAAAATCCTATCATGCTTTCTATGAAGGGATGCGCTCGGTTCAATCTAATACATGTGTGGCCAAGGCAACCTACGCTGCATTGAAGCGCCCAAAAACATCTACACTTTGTAAAGGAGCCACCACGCTCGGGGTGTTACACTATGCATCAAATGCGATCCACCTCAGATCCTACGGCACACGTGATGAAAGTTGAATCTCAACGGACCTGGTCAATATATTTACCATACTGCTAGTGCTACAAAACCGACGGACTGGCCGGATGGCGTATGCTGAAGCCTGCGAATGTTTCTATGCACGCACGAATTGCAGTGGAATGAGATGTGCTCTTTGAGGCTGATAACATTAGAAAACTAATAACTCCATGCAATGAAAGGGAGGAGGAAGGCTATCCCAGGTTGGTTAGATGTGAGGAATAAAGGTGGTCCACTGTACAGTTTGGTACGCGGAAAGGGGTAATCCTCGGAGAGTTGTAAATGACACGATGATAAGTATCAGGCGAGCGGCGATATAAACGAACAAACCCCTAACGGCTGAGGCACTTGCCTTGATGAAGAAGCGTTTCTACGCCCCTATAGCTGTCGACATCCTGGGAGCCCCCGTAGTAGGTTTCGACAGAGCAGTGCTATGATCGTACGCACACCAAACGCCAAGTGGCGTTGCAGGGGCGCGGTGTCGGTTAAGTTAGGGCGGTAGGCTTTAAGAAGCAGTCTACGCGCTTCACCCAGACCGCGTGTCAAGAGCTAGTCTCCCTTCGACGCTACCACAAACAACACCGGAACTAACGGGGGCTCACCTAAAACCGAACCCGAGACGCGGTCCGGTACCGCCGAACCTTCGACCGCGCTTTCGAACTCTTTCAAGCTAACCTCCTTTTTCTCTCCGCTTTCCCACGTCTGTAGCTCTTCCTACTCGTACCTCCTCTCTAGCGCTGTTCTCTTCTGCTTGTAAGCTCGTACCTACCTGGAGACCGTTGAGTATGCCCGAGACTCTGTCCGGTCGGGTGATTCGCAGCCAGATCGGGTAGGTTTTATGTTAGCTGGACGCTGTTTACGCTTCCCGCCCCGTTAGTCACACTAGTCCAGCGTCGACGTTTCGCCCACCGCTTCCCTCTGCTCTCACGCAGATAGATTCATAAAGACTTATTATAACATGAACGAGTGTAAATCGCGTCCGACCTTCACCAGCGTGCCAAAGGAACAGTGGTACCCGCCTAAGCTCAAAATGTTGCGTCTGCCTGGTGAAATAGGAGATAGACGACGCCTGCAGCAACTCGAACACGCTGCGCCGGTGGAGCAGGGCGGTTGTCGTCGCCTCTAAAGTCTGTTCTCGTTTCCGCTACGAGACAGGTTTCCGCAGCGTTAACGGGTCTGTGACACCAAGCACTATGTCACCTAGCGGGCAGCGCGACTCGCGGAGGGGCACTGTTTAAACCTCCAGTACTGTGAGCGGATGTGCCAGTATTGTCAGCGGTACATGCGGCGAACCACCCTCTTCGGGGAGTTGCAGTTAACGCGTTAAGCGTACGGCCTCCTCCTTTAACTCCACTTCTTTCGTCTGCTCATACTAAGATAAACCGTCGCCTAGTACCAGATGCAGCATCCACGAGTCCTGCGGAAACACCTGAACGCGGTTGCGTTTGCTCAGGGCTGTAAAACCCGGCCCTTACGGCCGCTCATGCAGACCCAGCCCCTGTGGCAACGCGAAAACCACCGTTACCACAAGCCGCGCCACGTGACGTAGCGGACCAGGAGCCTTAAGGTTAGCGGTGAACTTGCGGTTGACACCGCCAACAGACGTTAATGGTAGTAGCGCCACGGACGGCAAGAGCAACAAGATAGGTAACGCCGACGGTAGTAACTCCGTACGGATCCAGAACTGCTGTCATTTGAGAGACAGGACCAACCGCGAAAAACGTGGGGGCAAAGGC
>KV417742.1:68404-98225 GCA_001630335.1 Athelia psychrophila
AAAGAAAGGAGGAAGACGTGGGCTGGGAAAACGGGAAGGAGAAGAAGGGCGAAGAAAGGGTCATGTCCATCGGCGCGGTAGAGAAAGGCAGGGCACGGAAGTGGGTCGTTTGTGTGCGAGGAGGGGAACAGGATGGAACAGAACCGAGAAGCACAAGGGTAACGCAGGAGACGGGCAGAAGAAAACACGCACTGTAGAACCCGTCAGTCGCCTTCGTGATATACGCGACGCCCAGATAACAAACGAGAAAGACCTCGAGGAAGACGACGTGCGCCCACGGGGCGGGGCGCACGTTGGTGAGGAGGATCTCGAAGAGCGCGAAGAGGGTGTTCATCGCGTGTTGCGAGATGTTGGACCATCCTGGAGGAAGGGAACGGGGCGTCAGTGCGAGACTCGAGGATGGGAAGGCAAGGGACGCACCGGAGAATGTGGTAGCGAAAGTGGCTGGGGACGATAACAGCGCCCAGAAGACAACCGTCACGATGATCGCTGTATACCAGCGCAGGTTTGTCAGTAAACCACAGGGGCACGGATGAGGGTGAAATGACGCACGGAAAGTGGTTACAGTGGAGTAGAGCAGTATGTGCAGGAACTGCAACAGGCGCGGCCAGCGCTGCAGCGGGAAGGACCCATTCCGGCGGAGGGCGTACACGAGGGTCTGGACGGCGGATGCGCAGAGGTAGGAGATGAGGCCGATGTAGGACAGGTCTGTAAAGTACGAGAAAAAGCTGGCGATCACGATCACTTTCATTAGCACCTGATCAAGGCATTGACACTGAAATGCTGAGCTTACCCGCTGGCATCCTTGGAGCCCTGCGTGTCATGGACGAGGACGACGATAGACGTGGTCAGGGCGTACAAGGCAAGGAGAATGCGGGCGCATGCGAGGCCGAGTGGGGAGAGAACGGGCGAGGTGACCAGCGCCGGGGAGATGTTCGATGGGACGCCAAGTCGGGCATAGAGTTTGCTGGTGGCTGCCATTTTTAATGAGCGGGAGGTATACTAGCAGCTGGTTAAGAGTCGCATGAATGGAAAGAAAAATGAGTTGAATGCTATATATGCGGTGGTTAGGCGGGCGACCGGTTACGCGCGCGTGCCTGTGCCTCCGCTGTAACCATCAATTGTGACCGCGCGGCTCTCTGCCTCGCGCGCCTGCTGCTGTCTCTGGGCTCTTTTCGCCTGTGCCGCTTTGTATATATAAATGCTAATAGCTGATCACGGTGGGCTCTTCTCGTAATAATTCTGCTTCTCCTGTTCTGCTTCAGCCTTTCTCCGCTGATGCTTTCGCATGACGAAACATCGCTGCACGCCTCCCTGCCCCGCTTGTACTTGGTATATCTCCCACCTCTGTTCTTCGACTGCCGCTTTCCCACCCCCTATCTTATTTTTCTCCCCTTCTGTCGCCAAGCCGGCTACTCCTCTGCAGTGTGATTCCACCCCATGAACGTGCAATTCTGAATTGCACCCAGTCTCCATCGGTTTCAGATTCGACGAACAGCCCTACACTTTCAAGCGTACCATCTCTAGTTGCATGACACATTGCCGCTACCATTTCCGCGTCTGCTCTCATGCCTTTCTGTGTACGCCAACGCCTGCATATATGTTTGTATTCTAGTGCTAATTACTGCTAATACGATCCAGCGACTAGCGAGTATCTTGGAGCTATCCGGCCCACCACCTCCTTCAACTTCAAATCACACACCTCGTCCGCCCCTATATGTCTCTCGACGGCGTTATTCACGTGCAATCTCAAACAATGTATGGAGATCACAAGAACGAGGATACTGGATTGTTAATAGGCTTCATCTTGAAGGGTAAAAGTGAGCTCTCATTCATACTGCACGCTGTGTTTGAACGATGTTAGACCGCCCCTGCCTGCTTTCCGCCGCGCCACTGAAGCCCGGGCCCGGGGCTGAGCCCAAGCCCAAGCCCAGCCCAGGCATGGACACCCACGCCCTTCGCAATTGTCGCAGGTCGAGTAAATGGTGGATGGATTAGATCGACGGGTAACAAGATGGCTTTTCGCAGTGTCCGTGTGGGTCGCCATAAATCCATCTGCTCTTGAATTACCTGCCGCACTGCCGTGATGTTTCCTGCATGCTCCTCAAGTACGGACTTCCCGAGAATCATTCCATTTGCGCGTCTTTTGCCACCAATTTAGCTGCCTCCAGTTTCCTGGCCAACTTCCAGGCCACAATAGCCCGACACAAGGCCCACGCCAAGATCCGCTCGGGTGCGATTAAGGCTGCAGGAAACACCCCTTCTGACTTAGAACGACAGACCAGGCTCGCTGTGCGCATTTAACGAGGAAGTGGGAATGGTAGGATGGTTCCCGCTTTGGCGCTGGAATTTTTCGGTGCACGGCGAACCATACGCATGATCACGAAACACCTTCGGAATGCTCCAGAAAACATTTCGGACTGGGAGATGAAGCTGGAAGACTGGTTTCGACGGCATGTAAAGGAGAAGGTCTGTCAGATGCGCTGGTATCATTGATGTCTCCTTTCTATGATTTCCATGCTTTCTATGCTTTCTAGGTTCATCTCATATGCTGGTCCTGGTCGTTGGTTGATATTATTACGCCTCTACATTGCCTCAACTCTTTTCGCGAAGTACCGGCTGTAATGATTTTGATTTTGATTTTTGTATCCCATTTATTCACCGTGGGGCATATCCCTATGGTGGTGAAGTTACAACCTTTGTATACTACTTATTCTCCGCCATCATATCCTCTTTGCATCTACCCATCTTCTCTGACCGCGTCGGAGACGAGGTGCTGTAATGATTACAAGTCTCCGCGGCCTTTTGCGCTGACTGTTCTAGTAATGTTACTGATATAATCTAGATTCTAACAAGGTCAAGCGATGAGAATGGTATTCACGCATCATGGCCTATGGAGGTTCGTCTCTGAACAACCTTGTTCTCTTCCCATTGCTCACTTATTATACGCCAAGACGGTGCCCCGGCCACAATCAGAAGGGCACTTCCCACTTAGTTCTTGGATCGAGGTAGAGACGAAGGAACGGGTGCGCCTCATGCGTACAGAAGATCTTGCCACGGTGCTCAGTTACTACCGTACTGTAGCTATCCAGGACCGGCACACCGCCCTCAACATTCACCAGCAAGGTGCAGACACGCCTCGAGGATCACGCATGTAATAGGCCAGGGCACGTTGAGTTAGCCGGCGACTGTGAAGAGCGGTAGATCGCAGCGTAGGTCCGTCGATGTGGTGTTCCGCTCTGATATGCGTGGGAGCAGCAAGATGCACCGCGACATAGACATTGTGAGCCTGCGGGTACGATATCCCCAAAGATTCTACCCAGTTGGGCTACTACGCCTCCCTGAATAGTCATAGACACTCGAAATTTAACGCTGATTATGGATAATTGAATGGGGGATTGGCCACTATAATGATGCGGGCGGATAAATATTTCCGGTTCACTGTTGCTTCAACGACCATTGACAAGAGGGCAGTGTGGCGGGACGAGGCACTTCCTCGAGGCGTTTAAAAGATCAGAGCGAGAAAAGCCAGCAGGCGAATGGATCACAGCCCAGGTCCATTAATGTGGTGTTCCGCTCCTCTGATCTGCGCGGCGACAGCGAGGTGAACGTTCTAGATGTTCGGAGTCAACAGCCGATTATCGCCGATCTTGTGGAAGTATTATTCGCTGTGCAAGATGCAGCTTTTCCTCAGCTCCGTAAAATCGAGGAATAATGCAGCTGGAACTGGAATAATAGGGCAGATAAATGTGTCCGGTTGACTGCTCCTTCAACAACTAGTGATACGTTAGGGGGCGAGGCAACGACAAGGTGATCAGATATTGCGAGGATGTGACATTCATTGATATAAGTGACGCTCTTCACAATCACACTGAGAATGAATCCACCATGAAGAGAAGCTTCGGAGGCATGGCGTAAGACAACGAACGCCACGCTATGCCACCAGTGTTATCTGATGCGCAATTTTGGCAACACGCTGAGCGCTGTGTGAACACCACTATGCAAGTACAAGGGTAACGCGGTGTGTCTATAGTTGACAGTTATGCGCCTATCCCGATGAGAGGGTTGAAAAATTCGTTGTGATATGATGAATATTTAAATCTGCAACAAGGGCTTTCGCAGAGTATGCCATGATCCGGTGGGTCCGCCGATAGGTCCAGACTTAACAGATGATGTGATGCTAGGGAACAGGATATGCCGCTATGCCAGAGTCAATTATGTGGAATACTGTGTCAGTTGCACGTTCACACTGTTCCATTGCTGTCAAGGGAAACTCGAGGCACCTCACGCACCAGGCGAGCGGTGCATTGGTTATTTGGGGCGAGCTAACATCATGTCCAGCGAGCTCTGTGGCCAATAAAATTAGGGAAACATGAGTGAACACATACATAAACGTCGGAAGAAAGAATATTGAAGACAGTTCAAATGTGAGGAATAAATGTAGTCCACTGTACATTCTGGTATGCCCCGAAAGGGAGCCCTTTCAGCGATGTGAACGAAAGGATGATGAGGACGAGTTGCGCTACTACATAAATCACCGCAATGGGGTTGTAGATGGCGCTAGTAATTATATCTATCGCATTCCAGTCCACACCGCTGTCAACCAGGGCAGCCGCAAAAAAAACAATCACGAGTGCGACTGGAGCGGCGATGATGGTAATTGCGGACCATCGCCACAGTTGCTGTTCGAGGTGAGATTGGAACTCGGAGTACCACGCGATGCAGTGCACCGCGCCAAACATCATTGCCACCACAAGTGCAGTGGCGTCGGCGATGAGGAAGATAGTACCATCGGCATTCCCGGCCCAAAATGTCGGGACGCGTTGACATTTACGCAAGTCAACGTAGGAGTCCTGATTGCCAATGATGCCGGTTAAGATCCGGTCCCAAATTGAAGTATACTCCGGGACTGCCTCATTCCCGACCTCCTCTTCCGGCACGCGAATCGCGCAGCTAACGTTGAGCGGCTTCGCCCACCAAGCGGCGTACATGGCCACGGTCATTACTGTATATGCCAGTGTCATAACCTCCAGGTTCGTTACTGGCAGGTCCTCGACAAGTCGTGCGATACACTGCACCACGAACCACAACGTCTGGGCAATAGCAATGCCTTTGGATAACGCGTCGCCTTTGCTCTTGTCTGATATTTCGTCCGCTGTGGGTGGGACAAGGTGGCCGCGTCACACAAGCTCAAGGACATTGGCAGGAGATAGAGGATATAGTGGCCCGTCTTTGATCGCGAGAAAAGCGTGTGATGTATCCCAGCCTGCGTTAGAAGTGAGTATACACATGCCATTCATTTGAATACCCCTGCACGTACACTCGTCAGCCTTGCCTACACGTTGTGCAGCTGCAACCTGGTCACATTGACTGCCATGCCCTTGGCATTGGTCGCAAGTAACATCATACTTGGATGGGATGACACGGCGCTTGATACCGATGAGTGCGATGCTCTCGGAGTCCATATGGTCAGCTACGGCTCTGTCAAAGCTCGAATGGCCCTCAGCGCTCCCAGCGTCATCTCCCACGTCCCCCTCAGAGTCTACAACCCTATTGTGTCGCATATCTTGCTCCTCTGCTGCCGCCTCCCTAGCTTTCTCGAGCTTCCCAGCCAAATCACGCACCACGAGAACCTGCCTCAACACCCATGCCAATATCCACTCCGGCGCCACCAGGGCGACCGCACACACGATGGCAGATTCCCTCTGACCGAGAACGGCAGACCAGACTTGGTGCGCGACTCGGACGAAGCGGCTAGGATGTTTCGGTAGCTCTGCCTTTGGCGCAGGAATGTTCCGGTGCACTGCGAACCATACACATGCAAGGGTCGTTACGAGACAGCTCACGACAATTTGGTCCAGGGTTCTACAGGTCTTGATATCCGTGCAGCTCTGTGATGAGGCTGTGGTGTTTGTATATGCCAAGCATCGGCGAGGAGGTGCTGGAGGTGGGAACGGAAACTATGTTTGTATCGACAGCGCGGCAATCGACGCCGCTGAGCGCAATTGCGAGTAGATAGATCATCCAAGACCGTAGGGGTAGCATAGTTAGGCGGATGAAGCTTCGCTAAGGCGGCGCTCGGAGTATGCGACTTCAGAAAATGTGGGGCCTCAAAGGCGAAGACTGGCGATACATATAAGCTTCAAGGTTCAGGCTGGCCTCGTGGATGACACATATAAGGGATCAAGGCACGTCGAGCTAGCTGGAGAGATTCTGTGAAGAGCGGTAGATCAGGGTAGATCGCAGCAGGTCCGTTGATGTGGTGTGCCGCTATGAGCTACGCGGGGTTAACGAGGTGCATCGCGAGCAAGATAGGCACAGTGAGCCCGCGGACACGACGGCATCGATGATTCGTCCTGTTGAGCTACTGCACTGCCCTATATATTCGGATTGAATGCTGACCGTCTCGGATCCGTCTTATTCCTCAATTTCCGGGAATTAAGTGGTGTCTCTCCAGAGAGCATTTGAGATTGGGAGATGAAGCTCTCCGGCGGCACGTGCAGAGAAGGTCTTGTCGGATGCATTGATTTGATGCAGCATGCATCAAACGTGGGGGTAGAGGGCCGTCGAGCGGCGGTGTACGAGTCCCCTTTGGGAATACAGGCCGGTTGTCCGGGAAATTTCACTGAGTTAGCATCCACAGCCATTGGCGCCAAACTGTCCTTCGTGTACAACACCTCCTCCATCTCCCCCAACTCCTTCGCGCAGCTTGTCATCTGGGCCCTCCCGTCCACGCCCCTCCGGCGCGTCCCCCGATGTGATGTTGATGTGGCACATCAACTCGGGGACATTCACCATCGACTTGAACGGTAACCTCCCCATCTCGTCTAATAGGTCAGTATTTGTCTCAGTCCCCCCTCCCTGAATCTCTGCTAATGTGTTAGGCCCCAGCACAGGACACAGTCGTGCAGGTGGTGTTGAGCTGGCCGATTATTGTGGCAGGTATCACACTGGGAATTAATATGGTTGATGAAGGCATGGGGATGCATCTGGATGGTGCACACAAGGTCAGCCCGCCTCCCTTCCTCCTCCACCCTGCCGCTTTTCATCTGATTCTGTGCCACCCACCAAGTTTAACAGCCTGTGGAATTTATTATAGAAACTTGGCTTTGCCCTCCTCGTGCTCTGTCTCCATCATCCGCTTGTTCAAATAAAAGACCGCCACCCGCCCCACACAGAACTACACTGATGTGGTCCTCTGGTTGCTCATCATCTCACTCCTTCCTCCAGCCAATTAGGGACGGGGTCCATGCAGGAGTACCCGGAGTGGACAATGTGGAAGGCGCCGATGGGTGTCAATACACTGTGGATCATGTGGGAAGCATTGATCCCTGTGTTGTACCTCGCGGGGCTTGTGTGAGTGCAGCAGCAGGTTAAGTAAGAGTCTGTTGCAAAGGGGAGAGAGTGGCTCCAACATATTGGGATAGGGGGCGGGCTTTGGACCGGAGGAGCACAGCGGGATTGGGCATCCAGGTCCTGAAATGAGGGAGGGGGGCTCGGGGAGCACGTAAGTCTTGGTGGGAGGCGCGCAATTTTGCAACGTGATAGACACCTGCTTTGAGTTCTGGTCTGCATACCTGTGCGTACTCGCATTTGCCTATCTTAAATCGATTTTTTTCTATGTCTTGACTCTCGGGTTGGTGGGCAAACAAGGTCCTACTAGATATGATTCGACATTGCGGTGCAGAAGATGTGCAATGTAGAGGGCTGAGTGTAGTCCCTGCTGTACCGGTCTTGCGCGTCTGTGAAAAGCCGATGCCATGCTGCATCGACCGTATAAAATAGCCCCTATGCATTAAGGCTGACACCTCCGGCAGACCGGATCCCCATCTGACGTTCACCCAATGTCCATTTCAACTTCTCAATATCACCAACCACGGAGGCTGGGCCAACTTTATATGCATCACAGTGCACTCTTAGCTACCTATTGACTTTGTGTGCCCTTTACTGCTCTTTCTTACAATCTGTTGGAAGTTGTGACATTCAGATTCCCAAGTTCCTGTATTCCATTCCCGTCCTCTGCCCCTCTCAGCCATCTCAACCCCTACCAAATACCCTTATACTACCATGGGTGAATAACACGACAAACCCCTCATCTCGTGATGACCCAAGTGGAGTACACCCGGAAACCGTCTACCTTTACCTGTTCAGATTCCGCAATACCAAACTCGATTGACAAATGAACACAGGGGATAGGATGGAAGCCGCGCTCACTGAGCTCAGGTTTGCAGATCTGACTCAGGACATCACGTGTAGAGCGCACAACCGCCATCACACATGCACCTGACACGGCAACTTTCAATGTCTCAGCGTCCAAGCCCAAGCTGGAGTGTCCATATCGGCTGCAGCTGAAGAGTCTGCTTGGTCGGGGGAAGCGACGGGCCGTGTTTGCGCGGGATACTGCAGTGGAGAACAGCCATGCAACGCTAAAGGGTAGGACAAAAGGCTAGGGCAAGGGGAAAGGCGATGAAAAGAGGCATAGCAGGCACACACATATCATGCCGAACACGTGCGAGACTGTTTCACGACTCAAAAATGCTGTCCAGCCCCGAGTGAGTCCCATCCCCTTCGCTGTATTTCCCTTTCGCACGAACTTACCTCTACTAGATCACAGTCTACTCTTCCCAAGGAAACTGTCCTCGTACAAAAGGCCTACACCCAACCCAAGCTACTTGTGCGCACTCTCAATGCAGAGGGCAGCATCTTTGAGCGTAGGAATACCTCGCCGCGGAGGAGGAGAAGCGGCAGTGTGCACACATTGTCACCCATGGCACCTAGTTCAGGATAGTCCTATGGCCTTGAAGGCCCTATGCCTATATTACTAGGAATGGGCCTTTGAGGCATTCTGGATGTATCCTACACGGGTTTTGACCACTACCGGCAGACCACAGATACCTTAAGATACCTCCTTCATCCTGGCAATACATCTGCACCACACTATAGATGCCGCCTATGTTCCACCCGGCGCAACAGACTTACAAAATTTGCATACAACCACGACAGGCACTAAAGGATTGATCCGATCATTTGTGGCGCGTCCGTTGTGCATCATCGCTCGCAGCTCCAAGCGACCGATTAATTTAATTCATCTCTTACATATGTACCATAGCTCTATAGCTATATGCTCCAAGTCTTAGAATTAAAATTGCATGTAAGGTGACTGAGATCAAAGGGATAGATTTGTGATATGCCTGATTGAGCCGTTATCTCGCTGCTCCACATTTTTCTCATCTACATGGATCTGCTGCAAATAAATTAGATCGGGGCATAGAATACATACATATAGAGCTTTTACAAAGCCATCCAGGTGTCCGTTTTTGAAGATCAATGTTGTGGCCATCCCGCCATACATCATCATAGTTATTGGAAGTATCAAGCATGAAACTCTGTTGGGATCTTGGTCCTTCTGGGTATTCCGGCTGCCCCCCTCTCCACATTTACTCTGCTGCAGCATATTTCAAGTGCCAGATATCATCTATGACATATACCAATTGTGTGGGACCCCGGTGTATGGCCACTTTTCGTGTTATTGCCTTGGGGATATTTTTGTGGTGCTCCCGGGCTTATGGATATGTGAATCTCAGCTCGTGGTCTTCGTTTTATATATGCTATCCATGTCTCAGAAGCTACGGTAGGCCATTGGACCACTCCAGGGTCTTTTATGTGAGGTGTAGAGTACATGGTATATCATGACATGCAACCCATCGTAATATGAGCCTGTGCGTTATTAATATGCATTGCGCTGCCCTGGAGAGTTGTATTATGCTACAATGAGAAGTTCTAGTTGGCAAAACGATTATATTAGCATCAGGTGAAATATACAGTATGCATATAATGGGGAGGATGGCTGAATTTAACAGAAATCTCCTACAACGCTCAGTCCGCACTCCTTTATTTTGAATTTGAATGGATATTAGGTAGTACAGCGAGTGTATGTATGTTTTATAGAGACCTAGGAGGCCAGCTACAGGTTATGGAGAGGGGGGGAGGGTGTGTAAAGCTGAGTGGCTGAAGTTCAGCCACTCAGATTTCTAAATGCGGACGGTTTCGATCAACGAAGGTCGTGTCGTTGTCGTCTTCGTTGTCGTCTGCCTCACCACTGCGTCCCCATCCACCATGCTTCCTACCCCCTATCTAAATCGCCTGGATTCGACTACAGTGGCCTGCAATCATAAGTTCTTATCGACTGTATATCTTTTTATACCCGCTAACGACTCTTGGCCTTCGTTTCGTGGTCGTTGCCCCCACGTGTGCTCCCAGTCCCCATGCTCGCACCATAGCCATATGTACGGATTTTAGTACCCCACGCACATATGCAGCCCCGCTGCACTCATAGCCTGATGCAATCGCAGCCCCGACGCGCTCGCACCGACGACTTTACGCAAGCCCATTGCGAAATTCTGAAGTTACAGAAGTATCAAAGTGATTTTTACGACTAAAACATTGTGCGAAAAGCAAGAGCAATGATGTAAACTGAAAGAGGTAGATTGAGCCCGATAACGACCAAATATAAAAGTTCCGGAATCACGATTTCACAGAAATGGTTTGCGAATTCACGAAATGTCCATTCACAATGCTCAACAGTAACAGACTTCCATATATTTTCAATTTACCGCAGGCAGTCCGAACGGGATTCACGTACATAGGAAAAAAAATATCTATGTATTTGTGAAGCAAGAAAACATAAATCGGCACCTATTGTATGAAATAGATTTCAAGTTTCTGAAATTTTGGTGGGTGAGCAGACGAAAAGTAACGATTCCTAATTTAGGACTCGTAAACCGTCTGACAGTGGAAAAGGAGGCGATTTGTATATGCCCGAGATACAAATTTAATGAGTTGTAGAAAAGACGGGCACTCCACATCAGGAAAAACCCAAAATCATGTAGTTTACCCGTTAGCTTCAGAGTAGTGGTAGTACGGTAGATTTTCGTAGTTTGCCGTAGTTTGCCGTAGTTTGCCGGGATTTTTGACTTTTTTGGTAGATTTCTGTAGGTTCGCGTAAATTCCCATCAGCAAGATGACACTTGTCCAGCAATGCTGGGCTACTAATTTTCTCCAATAGTGGTGGAATCACTCAATTCACAGCAATTCACCTCAGTAGCGAGCCCGCGGACTCGGTCAATTTTCAATGATATCGCTGAAAACGACAAGTCGTTTCAAAGTCCGCTCGGCAGCAGATCCCTGCTCCACCCGTCGCTTTATTGTCGCTTTCGTTTGTCCTGCTCCCATCTCCCGTGTGCCATGTCCCTTCGCCATGTTACGTCGTTTTCTTTCTCTCTTGTCTTCAGAATTGTGGCTTGATATTGACCAGCGGCAATCTGGGGTGAGCTGCCAATCAGGCTTGCGTGTTAGGTAAGCTTCGTCTTCCCTTCCAAGAACAGCCCTAACCTCACCGCTTGCTACCCTTTCTTTACAGTCTTGCCGTGATTTCCATGCACACAGCCCACACCCGCCCTACATTCCAGCCCCTAAGCTTCGTCCCCAACCCCCCACACAGCTCACGCGGCACCCGCATGTGCTGAACATAACCAACAGCTGTGCGCAGAACCAGGGTGAGCTTGCTTTGCCCTCCTTATTTTATCTATGCGTGCTATTACAAACAACCACATGCAGGCTTCGAGAGTTGACACGTGCACAACTGTACGTGCTTCCCCAGTCCGCGACCTTCCAGGATGACCGTGTGGTCGACATGACGCAGCAGTGGACATACATCCTCGCGTTGTACCTCAGCGACCCGCTCGCGCGCCCCAATGATCGTCTACGAATGGGCCGTAGTTCCCGCTGATGGAATTCTACATTGGCATCTCCGTACGTCCGCGGGTCAGCTGATACCATGTTCACAGCTATTTTTGCCCGGACTGGCCCGGACGCCCCTCTCGGGCCCTCCATTCTACCACCTCACTTGGGCACTCCCCACCCCCAGTGTGTTCTCCAAATATGCGGCAGCTCCTGCGCTGCACGTCGTGTGTGACGTTGTCAGCTGCTGAAAGGGGAAGTCGAGGGATATGGGTGATACAGAATGCGAGGGACAGAATACATAGCTGTTTATTTCCAACTTTGATACATCCAATAATGATTTTCGCTTCGGGCTTCAATGATATAGTATATGTGCCATTTAAGTTGATTCAATACGAACTACCACAGTCTACCCATAATCTCTCGGTCAATAGGCAAATCTACAGGGAACTACAGACTTCGGTATAAAAACTACGAGACTCTACAGATCTTGAAGTGTAAACTATGGAAGCCACATATTAGGGGACTTGTCGACGGGGTTTTGGAATCTACTGGGTCTACAATGTTCTCGGTAGACAACTATTTTTTTCCTGATGCATGGAATGTGCTGTGTGCAGATGCTGTCAGTATCGGTGGAAACAGGAGCCTGCGCAGTTGGAGTGGCGTTACGACTGCGACAGCATTACCTTGCTTGTCGATATCGTTTCTGCTCAGTGTTGAGTATCTTGTTACAACTCGATGGGTTCTGAGATCTCAACGCCGCCTCTGCGCTCTTCATCGCTGTCCCGCCTTCGCTGTTCGCTGCCCGAACCTGTCGCGGCGTTCTACGATCTCGGCCCGTTCCGTGTCACCATCCCCGCCCTCACTCTCGATGTCCTACCCTCACACGCGCACTCGCACCCTCGTCTCGCTGACCCTAACCTCCCGTGCCACCCGCACGATGCACTTGCTGACACGGTGACACCTGCTACCAGCGATTTGGCTTCCTAATTGGGAAGCCATATCAGGCGCCCATCGTCTCTACTCTCGACTACTATGCCGCCTGAAGCAACGACCACTCTGGAGCAAGGGGAGGTTTGGGAGATGTGCAGTAACAACTCAGGTGCGTGGATTCTTGAATATATGCAGCAAATAGCATCTAACTAAGCCATCCGCACGAACATAGCGATATCTGGAGCCGCCAGCGTCGCATTCTGAGAATGAAGTGCTGTTTCTTTAGAAAAAACCCGATACCGGGAGACGAAGATGGCAGATCTGATCCGGCTGGATCATCGAGTGAGCCACGCTCCTGGCATACAAGCAACGCATATATGTGGTGACGACAATATCGATTAAACGAAGGCCAATCGCTGGCAGGCTGACAAAGATATTTGTTCTCGACCCACCTTCACGAACAGCAAGGAATAAGTAGCATGTGTCAGACACACCCGACGGTGAAAAGGTTCAGTGGAAAGCAAGAGATCACAGCGTTTCTTGGACAGGGAAGACACGATGGTCAGCGCTGAGCGCTCCGGTCAGCGACGAGCACAACTTCGAGGACCGGGCGTGCGACAATACTCGGGAGAGCATGTTCCGCCGGGCCGAATCGGCTTCTGTGTCTTGCTCCTTGGCTTGTCCTTGGCTCTGCTTCTCAATCTCCGATAGCTGTTGCCCCGCATGGTCCGCATATCGTCTATCTCCTGTCGTTTCGTGTTTCTCAGGCCCATCCCATATGTAAGTTGTTCATGGTAGCTAGCTGATGTGACGACGCATCTACAGGGACAATGTACCGGCTTCAACTCTACCCAGTCTCCGCGCTCTCTGGTGCCTTGCTGGTGCTGACTGTTCTAGTGGTGCTGCTGATATAGCACAGATTCCAACAAACTCGAAAGACGAGACTGATATTCCTGCATTCTGGTCAATGACTGTACATCTCGGAACGACCCTGTGCTCCTCCCATTATCTGCTTCTGATACGCCAACCAAACACGATCAGATGGGCACCTCCCATTTATTCCTTGGGTTATTTGGGCAGGAGATGGAGATACAAATCAAGGAACAGGTGTGTCCTTCAACGCTATAGTTGGCTTATAGAATGCATTGTATATATACTCGGTACTTTACCGATGGTCTACAGGCGTACAACCCGTTGATGGCTTTACAACTACCCGTACTCGTGCCGCTTGAGCCTCAAATGGGTCATTATACGACCAGCATTGTTGAATGGTCGTAACCGTCCATCACCCGTATCAAACACGGTCCTACCCGTGTATGGGTGTGCACCGATTGATGCAATGCCGCGCGCCAGCCGAAACTACGCAGCCCCAGGGTCACGACTCTACTTGCACCGCGTCGCATCATTGCTGGTATCAATGCGCTGCAGTCGGTCGCAACTTCACATCAGGTCAGACTCACGTTAGCTCTGAGTATGCATTAATGACTGATCTGGCATTTCCCGGTTCATCAGCCTAGGCATACCATGATTATATACCACCTCGCTTACAATCGCTTACCAAGGTCATCTTTGTATCGACCCACACCAACCCCGATGTATATCGATGCCGAAGTAGTATCCTAGAGTTTAAATATGGGGATTCGCCCCGCAATAAACCATTCATCCACTCATCAAGCCCAGCAGATATGCAAGCATACCGCCCACTCAAACTCCAACAATCCCCCAACCTCCGCAAGGCGCTCAAAGATGCAATGCGCGACAGCAGAGTGCTGTTAGGCGTGGGCGCCGGTATCCCCGCCGTCGCGACAGTCAAGATCCTCGCCGCCCTCGCCGCCGACTGGTGCTGGATTGACGCCGAGCACACGCCCATGTCACCGACCCTCATGGCGGAAATGGCACGTCGCCTTATCCTTTAGCTCCCATTATATGCTGATTTTTATGGTCGCAGGTACAAACCGTAAACATGTATTCGGAGGGCGCGATGCACGCCGTGGTTCGCGTGCCCACACACGGGCACGAGCACATCGCCTGGGCGTTGGATGCCGGTGCCGCAGGAGTGATGATCCCCCATACCGAGACCGTAGAGCAAGTCAAGGCTTCAGTCGCGGCTGCCAGGTTCGGGCCACAGGGCCAACGCTCCTTCCCGCCGTTTGCCAGTGCGTGACTCGGCTCTCTCCGTGATGCGCAGTCTAACTAGTTGCCTGCAGTGCTTCAGGGGATCACCGACCTCGTGCCGGAGGGTAAGCATTGGATGGGGGTCGCGAACGAGCACATAGCGGTCATCCCGCAGATCGAGAGTCAGCTGGGCCTCGACAACCTGGAGGAGATCATGCAAATAGAGGGTGTCGATGCCATCAGTGAGCCGTGTCTGTTCTCGAGATGTACATCCCTGGTGAACCCCATTCTCCATTACAGTGATCGGCAAGGGTGACCTGCGGATGGACCTCGGCCTGCCTCTCTTTGGCGGCGGCGAGGCGCCTTTTGAGGAGGGCATGAAGCACGTATTCGCGATGGCAAAGAAGTACAACATGCCCCTTGTCGGATTCGTACCCGAACACGAGACGGAGGTTTCGGTGCGTGGCGGATATCGGATGATTTGTCAGGCGGCGGACGTCCAAACGCTAGCGTTCGGGCTGCAGATGGCGCTGGGGAAGTCGAGAGAGGCGATGGCGAAGGTGGTGGACCAGATGAAGGCCAGCCCCCAGTCCAGTTGATGTACCATTTAGAAGCGATGCTGTGGTTATCATAATTGAAGTAGTCTAAGGTCGACTCGCCTGATGTCTGTATTGCGCTAATTGCACTTGGCAACGAGAATACATTAACTCCCGTATGCGCGCAATATGCGAATGGAACGACGAGGCTGCCCATCGCAGACCGGATTTTGCAAATATGGATGTAATTGGGCTTCAGAGAAAGATATTGGCCTCTTCTTTGGTGAAGCTTGGACGCACCGATGCGGAGTTCACGCAGAAGCGGTGCCACTTCTTGCGTTGGAGGAGAGCAAGTGTCGCCGAACAGCTTTTTCTTCAGCACGCCGACGACACTCGATCGGCTTCAGCTCTAGTATGCTTGTTTCTTTGCTGATCTCCTTGTCTACTTCGTATTTTCCCTGCCCACCTCGCCTTCTTTGTACTTTTACCTACTTTTGTTCTGCTGTTTGTACATCCGCATAGCACATAGCAGTGCTTCTGGGGAGCCCGCCCTACCCGGCCGTCTTCACTCCCCGTCGGCCCTCTGACCTGGTCTCAGCGAACTCGCGCTTCGCTGAGTTCGCCTACCCCGAATACATTGTGCATGTTGATTTAACGTACTTACATACAGGAGAGAGAGACGGAACCTGAACGCAAAATGTCAAAATTGTTCCTATACAAGAAATCGGAAGAATGAAAAACCTTGCTATCGGAAGGAAATGTTGAAACTGTTCCTATCTTCCGATCGCATAACCGCTCTAAACGAAACGTACTCACGCCCGTTGAACAGGTAAAACCCTCAGAGCAAAGAGCTGGGAAGCGCATTGGCGAGTCATTTTCATCTCTAAATCACGCCTACAATTGATGCAAAGTACAGACTGAAACCACGATAGACTCTGCAGGATCCTATTACGAGGTACCAGTCATTTGTTACCCGACAACTGCGACTTGAAATGTACCCAGCACCAGCTCCCGCACTAGCCATCACTGCAGCATCATGGCTGTCGATTATGTGATATCAAGCTCGGGGTTGTCTAGAGGTGCGTTCCGGTGCCATATCATATAGTATTTCACAGTACACCCAAAGTACGCCGCGGCAGCCAGCCACGTGGACACCCCTGTATCCCGCCTGCCGAGTCAATTCGAATCTTGGCAGGAACAAGGTGAGAGCGGACCCTCGAGCCCGCCTACTCAGAGTCACTCGAAGTCTTCGAGTGACTGCCCCGTTCGTCCACTTCGACTCGAAGTGGATGATCGTGACGGTCGTGAAGAGGTGTTGTTGCGACTTGTTTGTTGAGGACCCGGGAAGCTTTCCCCTATCTTTGTCCGGAAAATTAGCCAGATTCTGGCCTCAAATAATCAACACCCAATGCCTCAGGTAGGCTCAAATATGCAAAAATCGGACAGACATAGTCACGTGACAGTCGCAAAAACACCCAGATTTTGCGCCGGCGCAGTGGAGGCTTATCAGCGGAGGGTGTGGCGACGCAATAAGCATTTCATGACAGTTGTGTATCCTTTTTGACGAAAAATTATCTCTCAGCATCTGCTGCAGTTGGGAGGGCCGCGCTATGACACCCAAAATTTAGGGCCTTCGGACTCGAATATGCAAAACCCTGGACAGAGACGTTTTGTTTGAGCCTCAAATAAGCAAAAATCCGGACAGACATGAGGTCAATTTGGGTCTCAAATATGCCTCAAATAAGCAAAAAAATCCGGTCAACATAGGGGGGGGCTTCCCGGGTCCTGTTTGTTGGCGCCCGCGAGCCTCGGAGAGAATTGAAGTTATTTGATTTGCCATCTGTCTACTCAAAATCACAGCTCCGGCGTGTTCCCAAACCGCTGCGCCTCCGCACCGACCGGGTAATGACTCCTGCCCTGCGCGCCATCCGCTATCTCTGCCACTTTGCGCACTTCCAGAAGGTCCTCTGGTGTCAGCTGAATTTTGGCCGCGCCGAGATTCTCTTGGAGGTACTGTTTAGATGTGTCAGTGTCGTGTGGATATTTTCGTGTGTGTGGAGAGGGAGAGGGGGACGAGTTAGAGGTTCGAAGAAAGAACACACCTTGATGGAACTCGTGCCAGGGATGGGGATGACATCGTCTCCCTGTGCGAGGAGCCACGCAAGCGACACCTGCCCTGCCGTCGCACCGTGCTGGGTGCCAATATCCTTCAGCCCGGCAGCGAGCTTGAGGATGTTCGGGAAGTTCTCGTGCGAGTACCTGCCGCGCAAGTCCCTTCAGCTTCCAGTGATCGGGAGACCGGGATACACTCATCGGTATACATACCTGGGAATAAGCCTCCTGAAATCACCCTCACCGAAATCATCTGGGCTCTTGTATCTCCCCGTCAAGAGGCCCCGCCCTAACGGCGAATAGGCAATGATTGTGACGCCCAGCTCGCGCGCCGTCTGCAGCAGCGCGACCTTGGGGTCCTCGATGCCCAGAGTGAATGGGGAGTATTCGACTTGAAGCGCGGCGATGGGGTGGACGGCGTGCGCGCGGCGCAGGGTCGCGGCGGAGCACTCGGAGATGCCCAGGTACTTCACTTTCCCCGCTCTGAGTGCGCGTAGTTATCAGCAACCTGGCAAAGGAAGCAGGATGAATTTATTTAATCACTTGACGAGTTCGGCCATGGCGCCGACGGTGTTCTGCGCAGCGATGTCCGGTCAGTGACACACATTATAATTTATGCCACCGTTTCGCGCACCTCGATAGGCTCGAGCGGGTCTACGCGATGGGCATAATACAGATCGATGCAGTCCACCCCGAGCTGGGCAAGCGACTTCTCCACGGCCGCGCGGACGTACTCCGGACGCCCGTCGATAGCCCGCGCGGGCTCGGCATCGGGGCCAAAGTTTGCGCCCGCCTCGGTGATGCCAAATTTGGTGGCGATGAAGACGTCGGCGCGGTTGCCTGTGCGCTTGAGCCTGAATGCATGCCGTTGGCAGCGAATAACTAAGATGCTCAAGATAGAGGATGGAAGGGTTTAGGGGCAGCACCCACCACTTTCCGATGAGCTCCTCGTTATCGCCGTACACATCGGACGTGTCGATGAATTTACAGCCGTTGGCGTAGACCGCATCCAGAACCTAGCGGGTACGCAGAATAATTAGCATCAAATGATGTTGAGTGCACTTAACACGGTAGGAAATGTACGTACCGCGAAGCGCTCCTCGTCGGTCTGTGTGTTTTCGCCATAGAACCCCGAGATGCCCATAGCACCATAGCCCATGGCGGAGACCTCCGTCTGGCCTATTTTGCGTGTAGGGAAAGACATGTAGCGATCTAAAAATGTAAATTTGGATGGGAATGGGAGGGGATGAATGAGATAGAGATAGAGATATTCTTACGTGTGAATGGACGTCCTTTATATACCTTGTTACATCACATACATACGCCACTTCACAGCAAATTAACTCGGGTTTGAAGATGGTCATCTGTAAAGCCACTGCGCGTCGGATTGGGCCCATGAGTAGAGCAGACTAGTGAATGAAGGGGTCGGAGAATGGAAGGATCACACATGACGTCATTTGCCCGACTAGACACCCGCGGACAGCCCGCGGGCAACCCGCGGAGTTCTCCGTGGATCCATGACCCTGTGTTGGCCGCGTTAGCTTGCGCCGATGATGAGTTGCAACTTGTATGTACGTGTACTTTGCACGTACCACCAACACCACCCAGGCAATCTCCCAGTTTTGACATATATGAAGACATACAAATGAGCGGTATTAGTATCAACTTTTCTACTTCAACCCGCACATCTACAACAAGATGATCACGACTACAGTTACATGCAAGATCGGCGGCGCAGTCGTCCCTGCGATTAGTTATGGCGCCATGGGCATCTCCGCTTCCTATGGGAAGCCCCAGTCGGGCGAGGAGCGGTTCAAGGTGTGCCATCCGCTGATTCTGCGCGTCGCTGAGCCCTGCTGACGGGCCACGGCTACGGTATGCTTGCATTGTAGATCCTCGATGCGGTGTACGACCGCGGCGTGCAACGCTGAAACACCGCGAACGCGTACAATAACAGCGAGGATCTCAACGTGCGCCCTTTATTTAACGTCCCATCACCTTTCTATCACCCTCCCATACTCACCGCCATACCATACGCGCAGGTTCGAGCGCTCAGGCAAGCAAAAGGCTTGCAGGGGCCTCACAGGACAGTCATGGGTACTCGTACGCGGGAAGGTGCTGGATATCTGCTTAACATACGGTGTCTTTCCCATCATATAAATCATATCATCACGATCCGAGATGTGTTGTTATTCGATGAGAATGAGGCATAGAAGGCTAGCAGAAGACGACGCTAGCTGGGAACGAGTAGCATGAGCAGACGAAAATAAAAGGTTTGGCGTTGAGTGAGCAGGTTGTATTATGTGCGGCGGAGGAGCGGGTCGGTGATAATCGGGTGACGTGGCGTGGGGAACTGTGCCGTTGCTTCGCTCCAACCACCACTTAACCTCGAGCTCTGTGCCAGGTGCCTCGGTCCATGTCGTCTCTAAAGACTAATTTCGATATATCTGGGCCTCGTGTGTGTGTAATCGGATAGGGGGGCTCTGAGCCGACATGGCCCGCGACTAATCTCACATTCGGCGCCCTTTTTCGGCCTTGTCGGTTTTTCCTCGCATCTGCATGATCTGGGAATGGCTCGCTGGAAAGGACTACTACTGCATCACTCCCAAAAAGTGGCTTAGGGTGTCTTTCCCGCCGAGAAAGCCCCATCTGAAGCCAGGTATCATAATCCTCACCCGTCATCAAACTTCACTTGTTCGCACTCCGCTTCTCGAAATCGAGTCGCTAATCCGCCTGGTCTGGGGGCTGAAATTATCTCAGCTGTGGAAGAGTCCAATTGTGCTCACATGATCTACTTCATTCAGCTCGATCAGTGTCGCGCAGAATGAGCTGCTTTGAAGTGCGTATGAGCTTTACTTTACACCCTATAGGCTGGACAGGCGAGGAAACCTGTAGGCAAGTTGGTCTCCAGTTGTGCTTATGAAAAGATAGGGCTGATATTGAATGGGGAAGTTCGATCTCTATGCAGCCCGTGCTCCGAGCGATGCTTGATGCTACTTCGCGTGTGTTTTCCGCCCCGTATACCCTTTCGCTTTGCGCTTTCTCATTCTTCCATTCCTATACAGCATGGTGTCTAAGTCATCTTCGTGTCTCTCACATCGTCATCTACCCACGCCAGCGCACTCGGCCCTGCGACTCTGAATCTCTTGGTCCAGTCCCACCCCTGATCTTCATTATTTCTCCAATCTGATTCTGACTCTGCGAAGCCTGGATCCCTCCGCGATGTCCCGTTCTTCAATTGGTAGTCCCCACCGGCGCCGGTGTCGAATCAAATCCTTATGCTATGCCACATGCTATCTTTCTGACTACTCGACTCAGCGCTGGTATTCTGGCATGATGGTGGTAATCACTGGATGATCCAAATTCTAGTGAGCTCGAGACACGAGACTATCTTCCACCTTATCTCCTGCACTGACATATTTCAACACCTGGTCAATTCGGGGATGTTGCTGTGATATGATGCTTGTTGAATCTGGTTCCCTTCTCACTGCTAAATTCTGAGTTCTGAGTTCTCGATTCCAGGGAGCTCGAGAGACGAGCCTGTCCTCCACTTTCATCTTCTAAAACAGTGAATATCGCAACTGCATGAACTGGGGGATATCGCTGGGGCGCGATGCTTTTCAACACTTGCGCTCTGCTTACTTCTCAATTCCTAGTGTGTATGCGCCAGGACTAGACCCCGGCTACAATCAGGATGATTCTTCCTCGTGATTTTTGAGACACAGAATGGGAATGGGATAGAGATGACGGAACAGGTGCATCTCATTCCGCAGAAGATCTTGTCGCGTTACGCGTTGACGAGTGTACTACATGTACCTCGTACAATGCATCTATCCTTGAAGTTTCACCACGCCTCCCTTGCAACACGCTCGACGCGCGCCCCGAGCGTTTCGATGAGCTCTAGCATATCCACCCGTATGGATGTCTATGTAATCCCATGATATCATCTAGTGAAAACGTCTTGCCCTTCTGCGATAGCCGACTTCGGAATTTTGTTGGGATGTGATCGCTAACCATGCTTTTTGGGTCATACTCGTGCGCTAAGGGCAGCTCGTTGCTCACTCTTCCGTATTCCTAGTGGATCTGTTCGACGGAGGCGTGAAGCGCACTTGTACATTCCGCTGAAATGGTGCGTCTCGGTCGCCTGAATATGGGGTTCCTATGCCCTTAAAAGACTTGGGGATATTCAGCAGCACACCGCCCTCAACGCGAGCTCAGCCACTTCGTTTATCACTCGCTGCCTCTCAGCTGCGGGGCAACGGAAGGTGAAACAAAGCGAGCTTTTATTCATGTTGGGTGTGCAGGATCTTTTTGATTGTGATTTCCGATTCAGAATAACGATAATTCAAGTGTGTTATTGGACACACGGCGCAGCATGTGGGCTAGAGCGTTCGGACTCAGGATATGGATCACAATCGAATGCGGGCACACGATGCAAAATCGGAGGTTGATGACCTGTCTACTTGGAAGGGAGTTATTAATTTCAGTTTATGCAGGATGAAATGAGTGGACATTGCAGCGGAAGACGATGGAAGGATATCAAGGCTAATCAAATGTGAGGTATAAATGTGGTCCATTGCACAGTCTTGTATGCACCCAAAGGCAGCGCTCTGAGTGAAGTAAATGAGAGGGTGATCAGGATGAGGCGAGCGATAACATATAGGATGGCAAAGGGGGTGTACAGGGCTCCCGCTAGCAGGTTGTCTATATCCCTGTCGATATTAAAGTATGACCCGATCCCGCCAACCACAAGGATTATAACATAGAAAGCGAATGGACCAGCGAAGATCATAATTGCGGACCATCGCCAGAGCTGTTGTTCGAAGGGATGTTGAAATTCCGAGTCCCAGGCAATGCGGTGCACCGCGCCAAACACCATTGTCACCAAAATGGCAACGATGTCGGCTATCCCAATGTCGGTTCCATTGGCCTTCCCGGCCCAGAATGTCGGGACTCGTTTGCATTTGTGCAAGTCCACATAGTCGTCCTGAAAACCCAAGACGTAGACCATGATCGCCTCCCAAATCGAACCATACTTCTCTGCTGTCATTCCCTCGACCTCCTCCTCCGGCACGCGAACAGCGCAGCTGACATTGAAGGGCTTGTCCCACCAAGCGGCGTACATGGCCACGGACATAACCATGTATGCGAGGGTCATTACCTCCAGGCTCGTCACCGGAAGGCGCTCGGCACGTCGTGCGATACACTCCACTACAAACCACAGTGTCTGGGCAATTGCGACGCCTTTGGACAGCGCATCCCCTTTGCTCCTGTGTGAAATTTCGGCTGCTGTAGGTGGGACCAGGTGCCCGCGTCGCACGAGCTCAATGACATTCGCAGGAGATAGAGGAAATAGTGGCCCGTCTTCGTTGTGAAAATTGAATCCGCCCATAGTGACGAGGAAAGCGTGCGACCACTTCCAGCCTGCGTAAAATATGAGCAAGGGCAATATGATCCATAAAAGTTGAGATAGACCCACGCTCGTCTCCTTTTCCTACCCGCCTTTCAGAAGCGACCCTA
The DNA here is from genome assembly GCA_001630335.1 of Athelia psychrophila. NCBI lineage: Eukaryota > Fungi > Basidiomycota > Agaricomycetes > Atheliales > Atheliaceae > Athelia > Athelia psychrophila. The sequence goes on from KV417742.1 coordinate 91,360, forward strand.
TCACATTGATTGCCACGCCCTTCGCATCTGTCGCAGGCCGAGTAAATGGTGGATGGATGGGTTCGACGTTTAATGAGCTGGATTGTCTCGGAGTCCGTGTCAGTCGCTACAGATCCGTCCATGCTCGAACGACCGTCCGCATTAGTCGTGTCCTCTGCCACATCCCTGTCCAAGTCTAAAATTTCCGATAATCGCTCCCTTCGGTTGTCTTCTGCCACCAACCTCGCTTCTTCGAGCTCCCCGGCCAACTTCCAGGCCGCAATCGCCTGGCGCAGGGCCCAGGCCAAGATCCATTCGGGCGCGATTAAAGCTACCCCAAACACCATGGCGGCTTCCCTCTGGCCGAGAACGACAGACCACGCCCACTGCGCCGATTTGATGAAGAAGTTGGAATGATAGGATGGTTCTCGTCTCGGCGCTGGAACATTTCGGTGGACAGCGAACCATACGCATGCCAGGATTGTTACTAGACAGCTCACGATGATCTGATGTAGCGTTCGGCAGGTATTGATATCGGTGCAGCTCTCCGATGAGGCGGTGACGCTTGAAGAACCGGAAAGCGAAGAGGAGATATGGGAGGTGGCAAGAGAAGTAATGTTGGTGTCTACAGCGCGGGCAGCGACATCGCTGAGTGCAATTACGAGTAGATAGACTGTCCAATGGAATAAAAGAAGCATATTTGTTTGAGCGTTAAAGCGTCGGAGACTGATCTCGGAATTTGCGACTCTAGAGAAAGTAGGGATTTGCAAGTGACGGCTGATGACAGATATAAGCACAATCGTGCAGCAAGGTACAGGTATCCAGCCGGCGAATGTGAAGAGCGGTAGATCGCAGCATAGCCCCTGGAATGTGGCGTTCCGTTCTGATCTACGTGGGGACAGCGAGGCGCGCTGCTAGAGAGGCGTTCCAAGCCTTCGGAAGCGATGGCATATAAGATTCGTTGTATTTAGCCCCAATGCGGCCCACTACGTCTCCCAGAATATAGTCATGGACGCTCGGAGTTGAACACTGATTATCGCCGATCTAGTCGTTTTAATACTCTTCGTTTGGCAAGGTGCTGTTTCTCGAGGGATATGTGATTCGGGACTGGAGTGACGTGGGCTGATATATATATGTCCGGTATACCGATGCTTCGATGTGACTGGCGAAGGCGTAAGTAGTGGGACGAGGCAACGGCGAGGTGATCACATATTGCATCTCATTCAGAAGATGTGAAAGTCATTGATATGACGATGAGAAGGAATCCAATGTGATGTACGCACACCAGCAATATCAGCCAACTCCACCGTGAAGAGAAGCATGCTTCGGGGGCATGGTGTGACGCTTGCAAAAATGATGCTGTAGGATGAACACCCAAACCTACAATAACAAGGGCGAGCGCAGTGCGCCTTTATGTGATGATTCTGGGGTTGATAGAATGTTTGTGACAAGGGGACCAGCATGCGGATACATATTAAAAGCCGGTGTGTGCAAAGCTGCGTCAGCTGCGTGCGCGCGCGGTTCCAGTATTGTGGAGATCGAGGGTATGAGGAAGTAACTTGAAGGATGTCACGCACCGGGATGGCGGATGGTGCCATTCATGAGTAAATTATGGCAGTATGCATATACAAACACGCAGGTAATTGGCCTTTGCGCTATCTCCGGTCATGGTTCTGCAAGGCATCAGTAGAATTGACTGGGATAGCGAATTCAGCAGAAGTGAGCAGAACACGCATGCCGGAAATTCAAATTCAAATTGGTAACCGTGTGTACATCAGAGTGGGAGTGGAAGATAGAAATGCACAAAGGCAGACAGAGGTAAAATGTGCAGGCTAGAAATGCGAGGGGGATAAAAGCATTGAGGTTAATGGAGGAAGGTCAAGGGAGATCAACATGCATAAATATAGCAGCCGTTGAATTGCAGAGGGAACATGAAGTCAGGTAGAAGACCAAAGAAAGGCAGGAGAAGCGGACATCGTAAGTGGTAAAAGCAGCAATAGGAAAAGGAGAAAGCGATAATGAACGTCTTGTAGGAAGGTGTGCAGGAAGAGGGTCATGGACAGAGAAAGGCATTGCAAAGGATGTATCAAAAGAGGACTGCCGTGGACGGGAACGGGAACGGGATGTAACGAACGGATGAAACGGGAAGGCGAGATACGCACTGTAAAACCCATTAGTCGCATTCTCCCCACACCCAGATAGCGCGTGGTGACGATGGAGAACGCCCACGGAGCGTGGCGAACGTTGACGAGAAAGCACTCAAAGAGCGCGAACTTCGAGGATGTTCGTCCCGTGCTGCGAGATGTCGGACCACGCTAGAGGCAGTCAGGTAGAAGTCAGTTCTTTCAGAGACTGAGAAGGGAATGAGAAGAGACGCGCCAGAGAGTGTGTATGGAGGATTATGGGCCCCAGCTCAAGCGCTGAAGACCGTCACGAGGATCGCTGCACACTAGCGGGCACTGATCAGTACACGACCAAGGGCATGGATGAAACTGAAATGACGCACGGACAGCCAAGTAAGCCAGTATGCATTTTGGCGATTGGCGTATATCAGTCTGGCCGGCTTCAAGCCATGGCCATGCGTGTCGTGGAACAGGACGATAATGGACGTGGTCACTGCGCACTAGCAGGCCGAGCATATCCGCAATAATCCAGCGACCAATCGGGCATCGTGCCGTCGGCCCGTGCCACGTGGACCTCTTGCGCTATAACCGCGACCTGCATGTGCGTCGATATCCGTCTTTGAGGACCGGTTATGCTGTTTCTGTTCCCTTTCCCGGTACTAACCACAACCTGACTCTTTTGCGAGATGCCCCAGCCTATGTCTAAGAGGCAGTGCTGCTGCTCCGATCAGGGTGTATGATATGTACTGTTGCTCGGTTGATATGACTCTGGTGCTGCATCTCGGATTCGGTACAATGCTTCGATCCTTTTCTTCCTGGCCGCTTTCGACTCACTTCTGTATGATATGGGGCAGGCTCCATGGACAAGGCTTGTACTGGGAAGTTCCTATCGACATAATCCACTGGCTGTGTGATGCTCGCGTGCAGTTTGGGAATCTCATCTCATTTTGAGTCAGGAATTGCATTGAACCCTCTTCCCAAGTATGTGCTTGTACTCATTTATCCTCGAGCTTCAATAGTGTATTCGTAGCTGGACAGTACGTCTGCATCGTCTCCGCGTTCCGCCTCTCGAGTCCGAGTCGTATTCTCGACCGCGGACAAGTCCAGGGCTGGGAGCGCGAACTTCATTCAGGTCGTCATCATTGACCTGGGAGATATTGATAGGGAGATTAATAGCTGATGGGGATTTAGGATCTTATTTGTGGCACGTGCTTCGAGCGATGCTTGATTCCACTTGGCCTTTTCTTTCTCAATCCTCCCTTTTATCCAGAATCCTGTCTGGGTCATTGCTGGGTCTGTCTCGTCATGATATAAATACAACATATTACCGCTCTGCCAAATGATTATCTTGAACCAATCCCAACCATGATCCTCGCTTTTTTACTAACATGATTATGACACAATATTGTATGTACCCGTCCGCGACGTGGCCAAGCCTCTGTCGGCCTTGGTATCGACTGAAAGCCAAACACTATCTAGCATATTCCATCTCCGTTGACGCTATCACATATGGTATCTTTCTAGCCTGCAGTCGGCGATTATGGGGAGCTCGAGATACGAGGCAATCGTCCGCCTTGCTCTCCTGCGCTGATTGATCTCAGCACTTCTTGAAATCGGGGATGCTGCTGCTATAAAATCTGGTGCCCTTCTCATCTTTCAATTCTGGCTTCTGACCTCTCACGTCTCATGCGTCCAGACTGCAGCCCCGGCCACGAACATGATGACACCTGCTCTAGCTATCTTGATTCCTCGAGACGGGCGAGGAGAACGAGGTAAGGACGAAGGAACGTCCTCGTCTTAATCGTCCGCAAGATTATGCCATGTTACTCGTGCACCGGTGACTTACAACGCTTCCATGTCAACACACAAACCCACACGCCGTGCGTTTCAACGGACGCCAATCAATTATTTTCGGCTTTGTCCGAATATAATCCAATGACGCCATCGAGCGATAGCGTCTTGCCCTTCTGCATTATGTGACTTCCGAAGTTCTATGAGATGCGGTGGGTAATCACGCTTCTCGTGGCCTTCTCATACGACAAAGGCAACACATGAGACCCTTTTCCGTATTCTCATATTGGTGGACTCTGGCGACAAACCCGCCCCAAGGTTGCTCTGAAATGGTATGTCACACTCACTATGATATCCGATTAGTAACAGCGGCAAGCATCTAACATCGAACTTGGGTTTATCCAGCAACACCCGCCCTCAACTCGATCTCATCCACGTCATTTACTTCCAGCTGCTTCTCAGCTGTGCCGGGCGCAAGATGAAACAAGGTGAGTTCGTATGAGAAATAACAGCTCAGGAGTGTGAGCGCGGGGCCGTAGAGTGAGGGGGGTATATTGGACATGCCTTGTCAATAGCGACTGTGGTATACTTGATATGCTCAGAGTGCGAATTGGATAAGTGTTGAGACTCGGCACTTTAGACTTGCGAAAGATGTTTGGTGATGTCATGCTGAATCCGAGAATGTACGTTGGGTGCGTCGAAGGTGTCCGCTGTTCCTCAGCAGTGGCGGCCCGAGGTCATTGAAACATGTATACAACGATGTCCGCCAGATAGTTTGCCTTCTTGACCCCTGCGAAGCATCTATACGGCGACATTCAAGTCGGCGCAGGCGAAAGGCATGAATGAGACCAGTATATTCTGAACCTTTGGCATTGTATTAAAATTAGGGTAGATTAGCGGTAGATGGACACATAAGTGTAGACGTGAGAACGGGAAGTGGATCTAGGAAATGCGATATTTAATGGGTAATTGAAGAAAGGTGGGAAGGCGAAGAGGCGTATGTATATGGAGCTATGGATGAAGACGGAATGGCCGACGTCATGTAGTAACAGCAAGAGGTAGGGCAGATGGAAATGAAAAGGGGTGATGGTGCAGGATAAAATACATGACATAAGAAGACGAGAGAAGGATGGAGGTACATTGGAGACCACGGTATATCTAAGGGGAGAATGTAGGAGAAACCGAAGGGGAGGCAGACAAGAATGGCAGGAAAGGGGGTAGGACGCGTGTGAGAAGCAGAATCGGGATGGAACAGAGGGAGAAGGAAGAACGAGAAGGATAGCGAAGTGTCAAGATGACAGCAGGAATACAGAACTCACCATAGAACCACTCGTTGGCCTTTGTAATGACCATCTAGATGGCAGATGAGGAAAACCTTGATTAAGATGACGTGCGCCCACGGGCAGGCGGGCCTTGTGAAGAAAGACCTCGAAGAGCGCGAGGAGAGTTTTCATTGCGTGCTGCGAAATCTTGGGCCTTCTTGGAGGTAGTTACGAGGATAGAAGTGGAGGGGGGGAGGGGTGCATCAGTACGCGGCTGGGAGGATGAAGAACAGTGGGAGGGACGCGCCAGAGGAAGTGTTACTGAATTCGTGAATGTGGACGATCAGAGCGTCCAGAATGAGAGCTGTACAGAAAGACGATACGCATTGGAAACCCCCAATAGTACGAGTAAGATTGAGATGATGCAATCAAGATATTGCCATTCGAGAAGATTAGGTTGTGAAGAAACTGCAGGACGCAGGGCTAGGCGGCAGCAGGACCTGCTTCAGCGGTTGGCGCACACAAGTCTGGATGGCGGACGCACAGAGACAGGATATCGATTGGTTGGGCAGCGATTCATTAGTGTTGGTGCATTATTTGATCCTGGACGAGCTCGAGGACGACGATGAACATGATCGCGACTTCGAGCGCGGGACGATCGGCGATGGTCGGGCGAACACGGGCCGAATTAACCACTAACATTCTACAGGGCACCCTGTGACAAGACCACAGCCAATAGATGCAGGCCAATGAGAGAATTTTAAATTCATCAACTGTTCGAGCGGCGATGTGTTCCGCGGGGAGCAAGGATGGACGTCGCGTGGCATCGGTGTTATTGTTGGTGACTCTGCCGACTCCCGAGTAGCCCTTTGAAAACTTGATGATTCTACAACTGGCGACGACGCGGCGACCACTCTTCCGTCGAGCACGAGCATAAGTTCAAGTGTTTTCCCTACATCTAGTATATTATGGCACTATCTGGAGACTGCCATCCCTGGTCCTCCTCGACTCATCCTGGCTGGCTTCGCTCTCGTTTTCAATCGCCTCTTCGTGACCCTGGGAAAGGCTTGCCCCACCTAGACTCAAGTCCAGCATTAAGCCTCAAACATCCGCATGTTATATAGTATAGGCATATGATAATGTGGTATCGGGTCAGCCTGACTCGTGCATACGCCTATGCTTGCAACGACCCTTCCCCATTCACATCCGACTGGCAATATCTGCGTATCAGTATGGGTCACCATGGTACACCTTTCGCCTATGCTTCTCCAGTCCAATTCGCTAATCTGCTAATCATCAGAGCACCCGACCACGAGCCTAGTGTGCTCAATCTGGCCCTGGGCCTGACGCACGACGCTGAGGACTAGCCCAATAGGTGCAGAAGGAACTTTGTCGTGTGCTTTTTGTGTCGCATAAAGAGGGTTCTTTTGAAGTACATATCTGCGAGGAGGCGTGGGTGGTCAGTGGGCGAGGTAGAGCCACTGGATGTTGATAGCGAAGTTACACAAGGACGTTAGGTGCGTGATCGCTGCTCATTTGTGCTCGCCACATTTATTTGAACCTTCCTTCACTACATACAACATATTTCATCCCACTTTGTGCCTCCCTGCTGATAAATTTTTGGCTTCCCGTAGTTCGCCTTCTCCATATTCCTCTGTTGCTGCTGGTTCTATTCCCATTCCCATTCCCCTTTCATCCAAAATCTTATCCT